>CM027852.1:25133099-25293619 GCA_016097595.1 Eucalyptus pumila
TCTAGCCGACCCCAAAATGGCTAATGGCAACTTTAGAAATCCTTTTATGCTAAAAGAACTTAAAATGAAAATATATCATTGTGCAAGGTATGGGCTTGGAAGAGCCCACACCTAATTGATGGGCCATCAACCTGCCCTTTGGGCAATATCTTTAAACCCTCGTTTCCAATGCCACTTCAAATAGGGTCGCAACAAATCCCTAAATGACATGCATTTGGTACCATATGAAATTAAATGCAATCTATATGCAATACTAAGATAGAACTAACCATGGATTAGCCTTATTATTTAAACTATGTGAAAATTATTTTTCAAGTTTTCTTCCATGGAAATTAGAGGTGATCGGTTCCAAGGTGGGTAGGTTCTAGGGTAGGTTCTAGAGTTGAAACCTAGAACCTACCCCATTATAATTGATTCTCAATTTTTGGACTCTCGAACCTTTCCCGTTTGCTAGGAATCGATTTTCAAACCTATCATGTTTTTTGGTTTGGTTCTAGGGTCTTCCCGAGAACCTGTTTTATTTATTTTTTTGTTCTTTTTTTTTTACAGCAAAATTAGATGAGTTTATGAGTAACAAAATGATTCAAAATTTAAGATGAACAACATAAATCCATATCCACAAAAAACAACAATTTATAAGATGAATACGTAGTCATATACAATTATAAACAATAAAAAGTTCAAATATGTGACAAAATCCATACAAATTTAGGGAAACAAAAAAGACTGATGAGTTTCGAGGAAGAACAAAGGATGAAAGAGTTCAGAGGCTAAAATTTAGATGAAAAGAAATTAGGATTTTGGTTTTTTAGCTTATAAAACTAGTTTGGAAATCGGTTCCAAAACATGATGGTCCAATTCGATGCCCAGTGTAACTGACCAAAAAAAAATAAAATTCGATGCCCAAGTAGAACCGGTTTGGTTGTATACTCCTAGTGCAAATAGAGAATTAAACCCTAGGACACTAAGGGTGCATTTGGCGACTTGCCAAATAGTAACAATTTTTATTCGTTTGTTCCCGAGAGTATATTTGAAATAGAAATTTGTTTGGTAAAATTTTTATTCTCGGAAATAATTTTTTTTTTTTTTGTTTCAGGAAGTATATGGAACATAATCGAGAGGTAAAAATTAATTGATGCTTTGTTTTCGGGAACAATTTTAAAATCAAGCCAACCTAATTTTTTTCTTCTCTGGTTTCTTCTTGTTCTTCTTCCCTTTCTTCTCTTTTTCAACCGCCACCGCCGCCACCGCCACCACCACCGCCTAGCCACTGGTGAGCCTTGGCCTCGCTAGATCTAGCACAACCGAGCCTTGCTGGTGGCCGGGCGGGCCTCGCCCGAGCCTCCCCCGCCACCGCAAGGGCGAGGCCGACCTCGTGGTGGCCGACGAGGTTGAGCCTCGCCGCAACTGAGTGAGCTTGGCCTTGCCAGATTTGGGTGAGGCCGCTTGCCCAACCGAGGCTCCATTGAGCATCGCCTAGTTGCCAGCAAGGCTCGGCTGATGAGGTGCGGCCTTGGTGAGGGTTGGTGATGCTCCGACTAGGTCGCTGGTCCTCATCTAGCCGATTGCCGGTCATCCCAAGGCCGGCGACTGGCAACCCTTGTAGAAGAAGAGGAGAAAGGAAAGAAAATAAGAAAATAAGAAAAAAAGTAATAAAATTATTTAAAAATTAAAAGAACATGATTTGAAGTAGAAATTTTGAGGACATTATTAAACGCAATTCTTTTCCGGGAATTGAAATTTTGGACAGTTACCAAACAGTTTAAAATGCTTAGAAATTGTTCTTGAGAACAGAATAAAAAAGAATAATTTCTGATCAGAAATTGTTCCGAGAACAAAAGTATTATCAAACGCGCCCTAAATATGAACTGATGACTTTTATTTATTGAAAGAACATTGATTTCATGATGCAATGATAATTCATTTCTTTATTTGTATTTTCCTTTTATAGTGACATCCATTCATGACACGCACTAATTAATGATTGCTATCTACATGAAATGCTTATTCAGAATTAAGCCGAAAAAAATATATGACTCCATAAATGACTAGCCATATGAGACATTGACGTTATAGAACTAATTATTAACTAATTCTATACCTAATGCAATCTAGGTATGACATTAATGAATCGTTAATTTTTTTTTTTTTTTGGAATTTTCTTGATGAATGAGAAATGGGAAATTATCCTATATAGACAATAATGACCTAAATTAACTAGGAGATAATATGTATTAAATCCTAGTCATGCATGAACTAAATATCATGATTTCCTAAATTACTACATGATTTCTAATGAGGTAAGTATACGAAGTTCTAAATTAGGAAACTTGCATGAATGCAATCATGAATTAGCGCAACACAACATTTTCGATAATTTATATGCATTTAGATATAGTGCACCCAAATCCAACGACATGCATACCCTATGATTCGACATGATCGATAATTTAATACAATAAACAATATTACCAATTACTCAGCTTAAACTTAGATTATTAAATATTATTACATGATATACGTCTAAACGAATGATTTAATCAGTGGTCCAATCTTTTACGTCAAAGATCCGGTTTCCCAATTAAATGTAACGGATAATGCAGGGGCAACTTAAATGGAAATCGAACACCCAAAATGTGCCTAATAAATGAGCAATCGAACCCAATCATGTTAAGACTACATAATCTGAAATTTAGCTGATTTGGAACTCAAATTGAAATATTCCAAAATATTTAATATAACTTACCTTAGAAGGGACCTCATTTTAAACCAAGACGGAATAAACCATGACTATCTAACTGCAAGAACATATGGAACATGAGAAGATTACGTTGCTTTTTATTAGATTGAAAGGATGAAGTAGAGAAATTTTACGAAGCTTAAATGAGGTACTACTGTATGGTGCGATATGTTCCGAGACACTCTTCCACGCTAATGAAATCTAATCAATTGGAGATTTCTTCTCACATACTAGGAGCAATATTTATTCAGCTAGCTTTATAATTATGTGTGAGCACATAGGAAGGATCTAATTCTTTCTCCAGTATCATGCTTTTCTCCATCCTTGACTGGATTTTTGTTTTTGTTTTTGTTTTGTTTTTTTTTTTTTAAATACGGGCATCATTCATGTCTATGCCTTAAATTTGCATATTAATAATGTCCCTACTTTGGAACTCACACAAATAGATCTCGAACACCACGAAAGAAGGGCATAGCAATAGCACATCCATTATTCTCGATTTGCAATAGTTAAAATTCAGAACATCTCATGACGACATATTCAATCTGCGTACTCCTAGTCACGATCGATATATTTATACATAACTTTAGTTTTACTCCATCCATTTTAGGAACAGCCATTCGAACCAAAGCCTAGCCTTCCTCCAGCAACATCGTACACAACTTCGAACGTTTTCTGTTGCGTATTACCATAAATGCTCAGATTACTATCAGCACAATTCGGTGCAAAGGCTAGGCAAACTTGCGAGGCCTTCCCAACGAAAAATATCCCATTAGGGTCCAAATCGACATCGACTCCCCTGGCGAAAGAGAATGTTATCGATGGGACCGTGATTGTGCTCTCTTTGCTGAAGTCATAGCAAGTATCGAGAATGGTAAGCGTCGGGGCCATCGTGTAATTCGCCATCGCATTCCTGAATGCGGTTCTCAAGGCATTGTAAGCTGTCGGAGGCAACCGGGTAATGTCAGTTCCCGAGTCGATGATGGTGCCTCCACTTGAAAAAACCGTCGATGGTATCGATAGACGTTTCCCTCCTCCAATGATTCTTAGGATACTTATTCCGTAGAATTCCGAGCTTTGTGGAACATTTGATAATGGCGTGAAGCTAACCGAGCTCACCGCTCCACCGTCCTAGCCGAAAGTCAAGTGTCCTCTGGAGCTAGTGGAAGGGGGCAAGCAGTAGGAGAAATAGTTTCCATATTTGGCCGCGGTTTGTTCCACAATGGAGATCTTGTCATCCGAGAGTCCGATCAACCCTGCAGTTCTGCCGAAGAGGCCTTGGTTTTTCTCGCCGCAGCCAAATTTGAAATTGTCGATCACCTCCATTGGAGTTATAGTCAACTTCTCGGTTGCCAAGAAGCTGGCCGAAGATGATTGGTCACCGTATCGAATGAGATATAGACATGTTGAACTGGCACATCCCGAGCTAGCTAAAGATAGAGCACAATGCAACGCTTTAATTAGTTCTAGTTGTCCTTGTAATGGTTTTCACTCTTAGAAACCGGGATTTCTCGTCTATACTCCAAGAGCATTCTAGTAAGACATCGTAAGTTTTAAATATATCAAATGTGGTGGATTTTACCAAGCTGAGAGCATGATGTCGAGGTGCATGAGATATTAGCATAGGACGATGATTGAGATGGGTTAAAAGATCGGTTCAGACTGAGTGTAGCAAGATCCAACGCACAGCTTGCACTGGGTCCACGTGAGAGGGCTGCCGGTGTCAAATTCGAGAGTGAGGTGCTTTTGGGGTGTGCCGAGTCCGATTGTCACTACATAATTGTTAGTTCCTAAAAGGGCTAGTATAAACACCTAGAGGAGGTGAATAAGTGTTTGACAGATTTTTCTATAGATGCAGTAAAAATATTTTTCTTTTAAATTGAGTCTGTTAAACAATAGACTTTGATAAAGATTCATACTTAAATAAATATAGCGAAACTCAGAAAAGTATCATAGCAAATAAATTAAAGAAGTTCAGGGAAGAGAAAATGAACACAAGATTTATAGTGGTTTAGCTTAGATTAATCATACGTCCACTCTCCCATACCGACAGCCTTTTGGCTGGATTTCACTATGAATTGAAAGAGAATTATAGTAATATGAGACTGACTACTCAGTGAAGAGTTTTCTTTCCTCTCACTAAGTCACTCATTTATGTTTTTCTCTCTTTCGAATACACGTATGAGCACTCTTGATGAAGAACAAGTGATTTGAGAAGCTTCAGACTTTGGAATTCTAGCTTTCATGCTCTCTATCAAATGACTTGAAAAACCTTTTTAAATACTCCTCCATGCCTTTACGATCGTTGGCACTTTTCAAAAGAATTCTTCCAATCAACCCATTGGACAGATTCAATCAAGGAGATCTTGAGCCGTTTGAAGATTGAGATGAAAGTCCGATGATCCTGATTGCCCATACAATCAGGATCTTGGTTTCCATAAGTAAATTCTTTTCAAATAAACTTGTCTTCCAAATTGATTTTACCGTTCTGTGATTAATTTCATCAATAATATCCAAAAAGGTAAGTGAGATTTCCAACCAGAAAGCCAGATATATCTTGTTCATATTGAATCATTGAAGGAAGAATAATAATCCTGAGTTTGATTATTTCTTCGTTCTTTACTTGAGTTCAGTCTGGGTCTTCATCAAAGTGGGGCAGACTTCTGATATAAGATAGACTTTGATAGAAATCCACAAAAGTCTAGTATTCCTTAGAATGAGAATAAGAATAAAAAGAGAAGTTTTGTCAACTTCAAAATTTAATAGGAGTTTTCTCAACAATCTCTCCCTTTTTGATAATGACAAAACTTTCATGCAAATTTAAATATTATATCCTGCAAAACAACACTTTAGTGGCACATGATAGTTTAATAATAACAGATTATTATAGAACTGAATGACATATAATCTACATCCACAAAAATGCATTAGTCTTAACAAACAATTAAAGTTCAAGCACTACATTCAAGCACTACAAAAGTTCAATCCACCACAACCACAAAAGTTAACCATAAAAGTTCAAACCAACACAACCAAGTTCAAACAAACAATAAGAACTTTAAATCTGCACTCACTCTCCCCCTTTTTGTTACAACAAAAAGAAAGAGTTAGCCAGGAATAAAAAGAGTCAATAAAAAGATGATCAGGGCGGTTTTGGAAAGCGAACAAGTCGGAAATCTTCTAGTGACTACACGGTCTCCTCAAGCTTATGTAGGCACTGATGATATACATTCTCCACTTTGGTTATAGTCTACGAAGCCTATTGATTCAGCGCCTGAACCTGAGTGTCAAGATACTGTACCTTATCTGTTAGAAATTCTGAGGTAGATCCTAAAGCAATATGTAACTTCTGAATCTCAAATTCCATGGCATATTGTTGTGCCTTTATCTCCAGGAGGAGTTCTACTATCCTTGGATAGTTTGCTTTAGGTTCGGTTTGGGCACTAGCTTCAGCAAAGTGAATATGTGGAGCATTCAGAAGTGAAGGAACGTCAACTTGAACGTGTGTAGATTGTTGCTTACCCTGACTTTGAGTTTCCTCTTCATTTTCATCTTCAGGGAAATGAGATGCAAATACATCTTCAGCATCTGCAGGAGATCTACTGATACCATCACTAGCAGTAGGTGCAATTAATGGAGTTTTCTCATGTTCTCCCCTTGTTTTGATGCCTTCAGGTTGAGACGAAACTTCTCCTTCTTGCACCTTCTCTTTTCCAGCATGATATCTCTTCTCTGGTTCAGTCTCTTCTTCAAGTGTAGCAAATTCCCTGCTTTCTCAGTTTCCTCCAATTCTAGTATTGTACCAGTGTCTCCTTCGGAGTCTTCATCCTCATTCTCCTTTTCATCCGATTTTTCAGCATCACTCTCTTCTTCTTCTTCTTCTTCTTCTTCTTCTTCTTCTTCTTCTTCTTCTTCTTCCTTTTCACATTCTTCTTCTGCTGTCTCTTCAAAATCTGTAGAACCTTGAAGATTGCGCAAAGCGATGGCAAAGATCGTCGGATCTTCATCTTCCTCCTCTTCACCCTGCAGAAGGATAGATTTCTTTTTCTTTGGTGTCTTCTAGACAACATCCTTTCCCTTGCGCTTCTTTACAGCAATAAATCGTTCTTTGATTCTACTAGATGAGTCATTCTTCAAAAGATCCGAGGCCTTAGACAGATCTTTCAGCCTTATTTTGGAAATCATCTTCATTCATATTTCCATAGGAGCAAGAGTCCTTGATCGAAGTTGAGAAGGTAGTTGAATCTAAAAGTGTCTAAATAATCACGTTATCAAGGCAGAGTAGGGCAATTGCCCTTTTTCCTTCATTATTGTTCTGTACATGTGCATAAAGATAGTACGTGGGAGAGAAAAAGGAACTCCATTGCAAATTGCCCACATTATCTTTGCTTCAAATCTCGAAACATCAGTCTTGGAGGCAGCCTTGGGTATGATGCAATTAATCACTATCTTATGCAGTAGAATGTTTGAAGCTGGCATACGAGAGTAAGTAATACTCTCACTCGGAAATCTATCTTTCACTATAAATCTAGTAGCTTGATTCATGGATATATTTTGTCATGCTTCGATCATTGAACGTTTATACGGAAGTGAATAAATAAATCCCTAGACAACACAAAGATGGGATAGAAAACCGAGCGAAAATTTTGAAAATCACAACACGCTTTTATACACAGCAGACTAAGTCATATACAATATTAGTCTATATTTACAAGTCTACAAAAGACATAAAAGGCTACGGGTCTTCTAAGCGTTCAAACCCTCAATTGAAGACTCCAGGGTCTCTGTCTCCTAGGGACTTGGGTCTACCACTGCACCACCAAGAGGGTCAGTCGTACCTTTACCAAAAGTGATTTCTAGCACCGACATAGGTATCTCAGATTCCGATAGGGGACATTCTCTGGGTCCAACTCACCCGTAATGATACCACAATCTGAATTGATTGGGTACCCTCCGAGGTAGACCCTCATCAACCCAGATAATGGATCTCATGAGTTTGTAGACCTAGGCTCCTTGGCTCCCATGGAGTGGAATCTGAGAGATCTGTTTGGTGATCTTCTTGGGCTGGCCAAAATGCTTAGGAGGAGCAGCCATCTAAAGACTTGAAAATGTTAGCCCACGACAGGGTGAGACGATGTCTTAGTAAGTTCACCTCCTAAACTCCGACTAGGAAGGAAATACGCCTAAAGGGTGCCTATGCACACACAAGATAGAGGATTTACCTTATCTCGCCTCAGTTCCTTCCTGCAAGTTAGTATAGTTCATGATCTCAACCAATAAACTCAAATCAAATCATCGATCAACCAAACAATCAGTTCAATTCGATACCAACAGTAATATCTATCAATTCAATGCCACATATCAATCATCTGATACCACCACTACTCACACAAGTTACAATATATGGTTATAGCTCGCTCAAGCTGATAAAACGATCTTAGTTGATATATATATAAAGATCATGCTCACTCAAACTGATAAAACGATCTTAGCTCACACAAGTTGATAAATCACCACCTTGAAAATACCCGATAAAATAATCATGTGTGGGTCACGATCGGCCTGAGCCAAAAAAACGCAATATCTTTCTTTTCAAAAATCCAACTAATTAATATAGTCCATAAACATATTTTCAACGTTAAAAAATGACGCTCGGTATTTTCTAATTAAATACCGAAATTCCACGATTTTGGGATAAATATCCAAAATTACAATTTCCACTCAATTTGCAAAATTCAACACTTAATAAAATAAACCAAGCATACCATTGCAATTAGCACAAAATTCTGGTCATCGGCTATCCCGTTATAATTTTCGAAAATAAATAAATAATTAAATAAATACCAAAATTAATTAAATAAGTACAATTAAATTCCATAAATAAAAACTTATGCTGGAAAAGTCTAATTAAATACCGAAACGGGCCCAGAAAAATTTCAAACCTATCTAGATAAATAATACAACCTATCTAGTTGCTAATTAAGCTGATCTAACCACCTAACATGCAATAACGAGTAATTTAATCGCTAATATGTTCTAACTAACCACATAAACCATACTTAACCTAAACTAATCAACCCTTAAGCATAATTAACTCCCTAAGCAAAGTTTTGTGAGTAAATTCACCCATTTTGAAATCTGATGAGTCTACAACGACAGCAACGTGGAGATGGGCAACAAACTCCAAAGTAGTGACACACTACGAGGCTCGAAAGCGGTCCAAAATGGGCCTCGAAGGCCCACAGTTGGCTGAGGGCTTCAGCTCTGGTTGCTAAGCCAAGAGAGAGGGCTAGGCGACAACTGAGCTGGAAGTGGCGAGATGGGTTGGCGGAGGTTGCTATAAGCAGTGGTAACATTCGACAGTGACGGGGACGACTCAAGTGGTTGGACGAAGGCTCGACGTGGCTTGAGAGATTGCGAGAGGTGGCGAAACGGCATGGCAAGGGCATGAGGCGAGCAGGACGCTAAGCTGGGCTTGCGAGCGACGGCAGAGGGGAGGTCGCTCGATTTTCTTTGGTTCTTTAGAGCTTCAAGATGGCTAGAAATGGATAAAGTTGAGATAGCTAGTATAAACACCTAGAGGGGGGCTGAATAGGTGTAAAAAATATTTTCTCGAGATAAAAGAGCAATACTAAGCAGACAATAGAAAGGAAGTTCTCTTTTCGTTAACAAAGCGAATTATGATCAAAGTAAAGCAGAAAGTATGGAAGAGAAAATGAACACGGAAATTATAGTGGTTCGGCTTATTCCAAGTCTACGTCCACTCTTCTGCAATGACAGCCCACCGGCTGGATTTCACTATGAACAAAAGAGATGTTATAGCAAGGCTCTCCCTTGATTCTACAGTGTAGACACTCTACCACACTTCCTCAAGGTTTCTTAAGAATATGGACTCTCTTTTGCGTACAAGATTTCACTCAGAAAATGAATTGACTAAGAACAAAGAGCTTCAGACTTTGGAATTCTTCTATCACGCACACACTCGAACAACTGGAATGTCTTCCTTATATACTCCTTTATGCCATCATACCCGTTGGCACTTACCAAATGAATTCTTCCAATCTTCCCATTGGACATAATCAATTAGGAAGATCATTCAAGTTATTTAAGGAACATGTCGATAGCCCATCAATCCTGCTCGCCCATGCAATCAGGATCTCGGTTTCCATAAGTAGAACCTTCCAAGTATACTTCGCCAATCATCGGATCCTCAATCTTTAAGTCAATAAATGATTATGTTATGTCATATCCAGCCAAGAGATCTTCTCCAGTCGATAAGGTCAAATCCTTAACGAAACATCCAGTCCTAGATAGGCCTTCTTCAACGGATTAGAAACTATTAATGAGAATAGACTTTGAGTCTTGAGTCTGGTAGTCCGGAGGTCTTCAGACTTTAAATAGTAGAGTCTGCAAATCTTCAGATTAAACTGATGGAAACGTTTTGTCAGCTTCAAAATACTCCAGGAAGATTTCTCTAACAATCTCCCCATTTTTTATGGTGACAAAACTTTCCTACAGATTTGGATAACTTTGACCTGCAAAACATTACTCAAGTAAATATGGATATCTCATAAAGATAAATGGCTTATTGATAACACTAGAATCTGCAATCACATAAAATAGGTTAGTCTTGCATATGAGTAAAACCATCCATAAGATATCAATAGTACTTAATATAAGCATTCAATCCAAAATCCCAAATCCAGTCCACAGCCAGACACAAAAGTCAAGTCAAACATCAAAACAAATCAAAAGTTCAAGTTCTAGTTCAAAAAAAAAAAATTTAAGGTTCAAAGTTCAAATCACATCTCTCCCCCTTTTTGTCATCATAAAAAAGGTTGAGATGGAATCAAGAATGCTTGGAAACACGAACAAGCTGGAAATCTCCTATTGACTGGACAATGCCTTCTAGCTTTGTCAACTCTTCCTTTAGTTGAGCCACCTCTTCACCCTTAGCATTTGCTGGAATCTGAAGAACAAGGGCTTGGATTTGATCATTCAAAGAAACTGAAGAAGCTTGACTTGCAGTTTGGAAATGATGTACTTCGCATCCCAGAGCATATATCTGACCCCGCATTTCTAAGAGAACATCAAGAATTCTGCGAAAATCTGCTGAATTATCAGTCTGCGTACTGGCTTCTGCACGATCAGATGGAGTAAAGGTAGACAATGGCAAATCAGCATAGTCACGCAGATTGGGCAATGAAACATCATGTCCCTCCTCAGGAAATTGAGAGGCATAGATGTCCTCTGGATCTACTAGAGAGCGGCTGACTCCTTCACTGGTAGCAGGATATGAGGACATTCTCCTTTTCTCACGATCTCCCCCTGTTTCCATGCCTTCAGGTGGAGAAGAGTGTTCCTCATGCTCTCCTTCCTCTTGATCTCCTCTTTCCTCTTCTTCTTCTTCTTCAATTCTTTCCTCCTCTGCATCTCTTTCTTCAGCTTCTCTCTCCTCTGTTTCTTTCTCTTCTGCTTCCAAATCTTCTCTTTCTCTAGTCCTCTGTTCTGTGTCTTTCTCTTGTCGTTTCGTTGATTCTGGAACAGAACGACTCAGGTTCTTCAATGCCATTGTAGTAATGGTGATGTTTTCCTCATCTTCTTCATCCTCAACAATGAGAGCTCTTCTTTTCTTGGATGGAGCAACCATGGGCTCCTTCCCTTTTCTTTTTGCTGCCGAAGAGATTTAATGAGTTTTGATAGGGGTTTTCTCCTTGAATTTCTCCAACACCTTGTTAAGTTCCTTCAGACGCATTTTAGACACCATTTTCAGTCCCACTACCATTTGATCACAAGTTCGAACACAGAGAATCTGGGGAGGCTGAACATTCAAATGTCTGAATGATTTTGTCACAGGAGCTGGATAAGGAAGTTGACCCTTGTCCTTCACCACTGCTTTATACATGTGGAATATAATAGTGTGAGGAAGAGAGAACTTTTTCCCAGCATTGATAGCATACATCAGCTTTGCCTCTGAGTTTGAAACATCAGTCTTTGAAGTAGATTTTGGTATGAGGCAATTGATCACAATCTTGTGAAGCGGAATGTTGAACGCACTCATCCTCGAGTAGGAAACCTTTCCTATGTCCTTCTATCCTTAACAAGTTCCAACGTAGCACGAGCAATAGAGACATTGATAGTTGATATCTCCCTCTCTCAACCCTAATCACATCAGCCAACATATCTATATCCACCACATAGTCCTGATCTCGGACACTAAAAGAAAATCTATTCGCATCTAAGAAACTGAGATTCAAATAGAAGTATACAGTGAGTTCAGCATAGGCTTCTGTAGATTCAGAACAGAACTGTTCAAGTTGAAGAAAACTGAATTTTTCCCTCAAATTAACGTTCACGGCGTCAAGGAAATCAAAATCCACACTTCTAGGGTTTATGACCCCACGCTTCGACAACTTAGAGTATAGATGCTTGTGTTCCTCCAATCGAAACAAGTTTGTCCTTTTGCTCTGATTTTTTGCCGTAACACCCATTCTCGGTTGAAACTAATTGTACAACTTGTCATCATCATTCCCATATGGCTGATTCAGCCCTCGAACACGTGGATCGATTGGAATATTTGCCATTGCCTCTTCTGTCGACCCAGCAGGGGCAATTCCCAACCGTTCCATTGTGCGTAAAAAGAAGGTTTCATTTTTGTACCCTTTGTCTTTCAAAAATTCGTCAATGTAGTTCAAAGGAGTTTCACCCCTTTTCAAAGCACGATAAAAGCTTGTAGGTAAAAGAGGGCTTAAAGACGGGTTCTGCATCTTCAATTATTTCTTCCTCTTCTCGACGAGCAACATCCTGTGGTCTAGATGGAGAAGATGGACGCTAGTAAGAATGTTGCGGGCTCTGCTGCTGACTAGGAGACTCTTCTTCCTTGGTGAGATCAAAGTGCGTAGGCCCCTCACGCATTTGCTGCAGTCCCCTGTTCGCGATCCTCGAAAACTTCCTTTGAGACGACATCTTTCACAATCTTTGAAAGATTCCAAACTTGACTTTCCCAAGAAAGATGACAACTTTTCGAAGATTAAACAAGAGAAGAAGATAGAAGTGGAAGATCGATGCTTTTTAGGGTTTTTGGAATTAAACGAAGAGGAACCGATAGTATATAGGTCAATAGAAGAGAGGCATACAAAACGTCGTAATGGAAAGTAAAAAGATGCCCTTTAAAAAAATAACTGCCTTTTTCAAAAAATTAGATAACTACCATTTAAAAATTAACTCCATTTTCGAAAAAGAAAGATTGCACTAATCACGGAAATTGAAAGTAGCAAAAATCAATTATGGACAGATGATCGTACATTTTCAAGATTTAATCTGAGAGAGAATAAAATAACTTACAATCAAAGATCTTGATTTTCTGAGTCTGAGAGTCTCTAGACTTTTACTTCTTCAAACCTCAAGATGTTGAGTCTGGAATGAATGATTTCAAATTGATTTTTCTCCAAAGGCTTTGTAAATATATCCGCCTTGGTTCTTTGAGTCAACAAACTGAATCGAAACTTCTCCATTCTGAAAATGATCTCTAATGAAGTGATGTCGAATCTCTATATGCTTTGCTCTTAAGTGAAGAATTGGATTCTTGGTGAGATTGATTGCACTGGTGTTGTCACAGTTAATCTCCATGCATGAATCTTCAATTCCAAAGTCTCTTAGCTGTTGTTTTATCCACAGAATTTGTGAACAACAACTTCCAAGAGCTACATACTCTGCTTCTGCTGTAAAAAGAGCCATTGTATCTTGCTTCCTTGAAAACCAAGACACCGTCTTGCTTCCAAGTAGTTGACAGGTACCTGAGGTGCTCTTTCTATCGACTCTGCATCCGGCTAGATCTGTGTCTGAATATCCAAGAAGAGTAAAGTCTCCATTTTTAGGATACCAAAGACCAAAGTTTGAAGTTGATGCAATGTATTTGATAATACGCTTTGCAGCACTTAGATGAGATTCTTTAGGATCTGCTTGAAATCTAGTACAAATGCAAACACTAAACAAAATGTCAAGTCTAGAAGCAGTAAGATAAAGAAGTGAACCAATGATACTTCTGTATAGCTTCTGGTCAACTTCCTTTCCTCCTTCATCTTTGTCTATCTTCAAAGAACTTGACATTGGTATATCAATCTTTTTGCAATTTTCCAGTCCAAACTTTTTGACAAGATCATTAGCATATTTTTCTTGATAAATAAAGGTTCATTCCTTCAATTGTTTCACTTGAAGTCCAAGAAAGAATGTCAGTTCACCCATCGTGCTCATTTCAAATTCATCCTACATAAATTTAGAGAATTTCTTGCACAAACTTTGATTAGAGGATCCAAAAATAATATCATCAACATATATTTGAACAAGCAGAAAACTTTTGCATTCTCTTTTGATAAACAGAGTAGTGTCTACTTTACCTTTGACAAGGCCGTTTTGAATTAAAATTTACTCAGCATGTCGTACCAAGCTCGAGGTGCTTGCTTTAAACCATATAAGGCCTTTTTCAGTCTGAATACTGAGTCTGGTTTCCTTGGGTCTTCAAACCCAGGTGGTTGTTCCACATAGACTTCCTCATGGATAAACCCATTCAGGAAAGTACTTTTGATGTCCATTTGGAATAACCTGAAATTCTTATAACAAGCAAAAACAAGTAATAATCTAATTGCTTTTAACCTCGCTACTAGTGCGTAAGTCTCATCATAATCTATCCCTTCTTCTTGCATATATCCCTTGGCCACGAGTCTTGCTTTGTTTCTTACGACATTTCCTTTCCCGTCCATCTTGTTCCTAAAAACCCATTTAGCTCCAATAATATATTTACCTTTCGATTTATGAGTCAATTCCCAAACATCATTAATACTGAATTGCCTGAGTTCTTCTTGCATGGCTTTAATCCAGCTTTCATCATATAAAGCTTCTTCTATGCTTTTGGGTTCTATTTCAGAAAGAAGAACCACAGCACAAGACTCTTCGCGTCTTTTGGATCTTGTGCGAATTCCTTCATTAATGTCGCCTATAATGAGATCTTTGGGATGACTGGACTTATGTTTCCAGTTACTAGTTGATTTGTCAGGTTGATGAACACTTTCTTCATTTGAATCTTCAACAATCATTTGATGCTGGTCTTTCGAAGTCTGAGCTGCTTCTTGAGATTTAGACTTTGCAGAGTCTGGAGCAGGTTCAGATTCTTCAAGATGAGTCTGAATAAATTCATTTTGCATAGAATCTTGGAATTTGACATTCATTGATTCCACCACAGATTGAGTCTTCTTGTTGTGGACTCTATAGGCTTTGCTTGAGGTAGAATATCCAAGGAAGATACCTTCGTCTGATTTTTCTTCAAACTTGCCAACTCGATCATTTGCATTTTTCAATATAAAGCATTTACATCCAAACACATGAAAATATGAAACAATAGGCTTCTTTTCTTTGAATAACTCGTAGGGGTTTTTTCCAGAATAGGTCTTAGAAAAACTCTATTAATAATATAACATGCTGTAGAAACTGCTTCAGCCCAAAAACGTGAAGAGATGTTACTTTCAATTAAAAGAGCTCTAGCCATTTCTTGAAGCGACCTATTCTTTCTTTCCACAACTCCGTTTTGCTCTGGAGTATATGGAGAGGAGAACACATGGTGAAAACCAGATTCATCACAGAATTTTGTAAAATCTTGATTTTCAAATTCACCTCCATGGTCTGTTCTTATACTTGAAATAACATACCATTTTTCATTTTGAATCTTTTTAGCAAACCTTTCAAAGTAAGAAAAGGTTTCAGACTTACTTGTCGGGAAATATACCCAAGTAAATCGTAAGTAGTCATCCACAATTACTAGGCAATATTTCTTACCTTCAATGCTCTGAGTTCTGGTTGGTCCAAAGAGATCCATATGCAGAAGCTGCAGTACACGATTAGTGGAAACTTGATTTATTGGTTTAAAGGAATTTCTTACATGCTTTCCCAATACACATGGTGTACATAGACTAGACTTTTGGTATGACAGATTGGGTAGACCATGAACTAGCTTCTTTACTGAAATTTTGGCTATTTGCTTCATATTGATGTGCCCAAGTTTTTTGTGCCATAAGTTAGCTTCGTCTTGAATTGAGATTAGACATTGCGATTCATTTGGTTTTACATCCAAGAGGTAGATATTTCCATGTCTTTGACCCATGAATGATTGAGTAGAATCTTTATTGGTTCCTGAACATATTCCTTCTTGAAAGTTGATTTTGAAACCGGTATCACACAGGTGACTGATACCGAGCAGATTGTAGTTGAGTCCCCACTAAGGAAACATTGTTGATTGTGAGGTTTCCAATCTTTACAGTTCCGAATCCCACAATTCTTCATTTGTTGTTTTCTCCAAATGAGACTCTTCCACCATTTACTTGAATGAGCTTTATGAAGCAATTTGAATCTCCTGTCATATGTCTTGAGCATCCACTATCCAGATACCATTTTACCTTCTTCTTGATAGTGACCTGCATTTAAAAAAGAAACTCAAACTTTCTTTAGTACCCATATTTTCTTGGGTCCATTGGTGTTAGTATGATATGTGGTTTTTGTCCATACTTTCTTAACAGGTTTCCAAACCATAGGACATTCTTTCTCAAAATGATCTGAATTATTGCACTTTGAACATCTGAGAGCATTGCGACCTACTAGTTTTACAAATACCTTTTTAAAATGATTTTTGTAAGCATCTCTTGTGGGTCTTTGCTTAATTCTTTCCTTCACTTTAGGAAAATCAATTAAAGGAATGGTTTCCACAGTCATTCCCAAACCAGATTTATTAAAATAAGGTCTTTGTCTTTGAAAGAATTTTCTCAAGTTTCTCGATCCTATTGAAAATCTTTTGAAATATTTGATATGTCATTTTTTAAAATACATTTTCTTTCGAAAGGTTGTCTTCTCTTTATTTAAGAGTAGAAACATTCATGTCTAAACATTTCACCTTTTCTTTCAAAACCTTTTCCTGTTGTTTCAAAGGCAGAATTTTCCTTTTTAAGTTCGGAAATCCTTTTAAGAGAAGTCTTAAGACTAAAACACAACTCATCAATGTATTTAGAAACTTTAATAGGGATTTTAGAGTTACCCACCTCAAATTCACTGTTTGAATTTGAGTCTGTCTCGGAGTTTGAATCTGAATTCGATTGTGCCATCAGACATATATTGGCATCATCATCATCACTTTCTTCGCATTCTGTATCACTCCAGGTTTCTGCTTTAAGAGTCTTTCGATACTTTTCAGCTTTTCCTTTCTTCTTCCTCAAAAGAGGACAGTTGGGTCCGATGTGTCCCTTTTTCTTACATTCAAAGCAGACTACATCTCTATTTGATTCATCATCCTCAACAGACTTAGTCTGTTGCTTTAGCAAACTTTGTTTCTTTGGATTGAATCTTCTTCCTTTTCTGTTCAGCTTTCTGAATCTTCTTATCATGAGAGCAAGCTCTTCATCATCCATATTGTCTTCAGAATCTGTAACATCAGAATCATCATTGGATTTTAATGCAATGGATTTCTTACCTTTAGGATCTTCGTCTTCATTGATTCGTTCCACTTCATAAGACTGAAGAATCCCAACCAACTCATCGACAGATAGTGGCATAATTCTTTATGTCTCCCTTATTGAGGTATTTATGTGATTTCAATCCTTGGAGAGTCCACACAGTAGCTTGTTTACTTTCATGGGATCAGAAATTGGTTGACATTGATTTTCAAGACCATTCACGATTTATGTAAAACGACTAAACATGTCAGTTATAGATTCTCCTGATTCATTTTGAAGGCTTCGTATTGACCGAGGAGAATGTTGATTCTGGTTTCTTTCACTCGATAGGTTCCTTCATAGGTAATATGTAATCTATCCCAAACTTTTTTCGCTGTAACACAAGAAGATATTTTGTTATATTCAGTAGGTGACAAAGCACAATATAAAGAATAAATTGCTTTTGCATCAAGAGCTTGTCTCTTGGTTATCTCTTCCTGAGTCATTTTATTAGACTCAACAGTTTTTTTTCCTCTCTCTGAGACAGATACAACTTTAGGAATGATTCATTTGTCTACAACGTCCCATTTCAGAGGATCCTTTGATCTTAGGAACGCATTCATCTTGTTTTTCCATATGTTGTATTACTTTCCATCAAAGTAAGTGATCTGGTATTGCTTTGCCCTTTTACCAGCCACGAAGCTAACATACTAGCCATGGATCTTTAACTCAAGTAAAACACTTCAAACAAAGTGAGTACACAGGCTCTGATACCAATTGAGATAGCTAATATAAGCACCTAGAGGGGGGTGAATAGGTGTAAAAAATATTTTCTCGAGATAAGAGAGCAATACTAAGTAGACAATAGAAAGGAAGTTCTCTTTTCGTTAACAAAGCGAATTATGATCAAAGTAAAGCAGAGAATAGGGAAGAGAAAATGAACACGGAAATTATAGTGATTCGGCTTATTTCAAGCCTACGTCCACTCTTCTACACTTACAGCCCACCGGTTGGATTTCACTGTGAACAAAAGAGATGTTACAACAAGGTTCTCCCTTGATTCCACAGTGTAAATACTCTACCACACTTCCTCAATGTTTCTTAAGAATATGGACTCTCTTTTGTGTACAAGATTTCGCTCAGAAAAAGAATTGACTAAGAACAAAGAGTTTCAGACTTTGGAATTCTTTTATCGCGCACACACCCGAACAATTGGAACGTCTTCCTTATATACTCCTTTATGCCATCATATCCGTTGGCACTTACTAATGGAATTCTTCCTATCTTCCCATTGGACAGAATCAATTAGAAAGATTATTCGAGCTATTTAAGGAACATGTCGATAGCCCATCAATCTTGCTTGCCCATACAATCAGGATCTCGGTTTCCATAAGTAGAACCTTCCAAGTATACTTCACCAATCATTGGGTCCTCAATATTTGAATCAATAAAGGATTCTGTTATGTCATATCTAGCCAAGAGATCTTCTCCAGTCGATAAGGTCAAATCCTTAATGAAACATCCAGATCTGGATAGCCTTCTTCGACGGATTAGAAACTGTCAATGAGAATAGACTTTGAGTCTTGAGTTTGGCAGTCCGGAGGTCTTTAGACTTTAAATAGTAGAGTCTACAAATCTTCATACTAGACTGATGGAAACGTTTTGTCAGCTTCAAAATACTCCTGGAAGATTTCTCCAACAAAAGTAACCGGTTGGAGAAGAAGAAGGCAGCTAGAAGCTTGGAGGGGGCCACTTTGCTTCTATCCTATCTCTTTGTCCCCTTGGCAAGATCCCACATGACTCAGCTCAACCCTCAGCCAATTTTGTGCACCAAAATCCACCTAGAACACTCCCCAAGTGGTCCAAAAGATAAGGGGGACCATGGCCTACGAATTTGCACATAATTCCCCCATATTGAACCAATTTCTCTTCAATTGGACTTAAACCAGTCCCTATAAATTCCACCAGTGTGCCCTCGATCAAATTGACATTTTTCCTTGCCAATAGAACTAACTTGCATCCCAAAAACGCGATAAAAAACAGTCCCCTGAATTTTCCGGACAAAAACGACCATATTTTGAATTTTTGCCAAAAATCTCGGTTTGCAGAAAAATCTTCGGAGGGTGAGTCAACGGTCCTAAATAAATCGTGACATGACAGAACTTTCAATTTCTAAAATTGAATTCAAATTCGCAGTTAATTTTAATGTGGCGCGATTTTAGCATGACCTAGCATACCGGGTAGCTTTCAGAACTTTTTAGTGCAATTGACCCGTGGTTGATTATTTTTTAGCCACATTATACATCTTCGATACATTGGCAACTCTTGGTTGTCGTGAAAATCTCGAAGTTTCAAATGTGGACACAAGGTACCAAAACGACAAAAAAATCAGTCTAATGCCGATCGATAAGAATTTTGCAATTTTCACACTTAGTCACATATCTCGATCGGACCGGCCTATTTTTTTTTTTTTATCTCTGATCGATTTTTAGCTGTGTCATAATAACCCTTGCAGACTAGCACGATCGAGTAGTCGATTTCTAGTCGAATTTTCAAGCATATTGTGTTAAAATCCCTTGACGGCTTCACCTGTTAGACTAGTTATCTTGTAGGTGATTAGCTCAGAGAATAGAACTATAGGCGCGTCGATGAAAAACCCAACTTATTCAATTGAAAACATGACTGAAAATTCAAGATGTCACATATTTAAGGGTAAAAAACCACTCCGTTCTACACCCAAAATGTCAGCCAGAATATCCACATCTACAAAGTAGTGGTGGTAAAAGACATAATTTCTACTTTCAAGTCAACAAAGACTTCGGTCTGGTTCGGTCAACTTCTGAAATCTTAAAAGTTTCTTTCTACGTGACGGGTGGCTGCAGAGATTAACTGAATTGATGACTTGGCCTTTTGAATGGGTCGAATGAACAATCACTACAACCCTAAGACCGAGTCCTGAAAAAATCATTTTCCTCAATTTTAAATATAATTATTTTCCTTAATCATAAAGTGTTTTTCATTAATTATCCACTTTCAACAAGCCAAACACATGAAAGTTTAAAAGATCATTTCATAAAAATCACTTTCGATGAAACAAATGCACTTTGACTCTGCTTGTTTACCAAAAGTTTTCTTTGGAAAAACATTTTCTGGCTTTTGGCACACCTAGGATAATGAGTTAACATAAAACTTATGTTTGATAATTCTATTGACTATCCTATTGCACATATATTGCACCTATATCTCCTTTTGATTGTTCATATATTGATTGAGATATTATCTTACTTAAACATATTCAATTAGTATCTTCGAGATGTTCATTAACACTGCTTTCGGTGGACAGATTACTTCCTTTAACCAACGCCTATGTCCACCATTATTTCCTTTCCCACCATTATTGTTATTCCAATTGCTTACAAGAAAATGCAAACCGTAAAAGAATAAAGGGGCTAAACAGATTAGCTTAGCACATTAGAATAATTGGAAGCCAAATCATTCTGTGGGATTGAAATCCCCTCGTTGAAAGGCTGGCACCTAACCAATTGGACGGAACTGTTTTTATATCTAATCCGATGGTGATGGCTCACAAGCCACAACGGACGGTTGGGCGAGACACGATGGAGGCCAGAGCCACGCAATCGACATTAAGTTGTAAATTATAGAGATCTCCAATATGTAAGTTTAACTATATATATTTCTGACCATTTTTTTTTAACTATATATATATAAGAAGATCCTTCCAATCGGATCGGAAAAATCTGACCAATTTAAGAACAGCCATTTGGAGCAAAGCCTAGCTTTCTTCCAGCAACATCATACACAACTTCAAACGTTCTCTGCTGCACATTACCATAAATGATCAGATCACTATCAGCATCATTCGCTGTAAATGCTAGGCAAACTTGCGAGGCCGTCACCATGACCAATATCCCGCTACGGTCCAAATCAATGTTGACTCCTCCAGCGAAAAGGAAAGTTATTGATGGGACCGTGACCGTGCGCTCTTTGCTAAAGTCATAGCAAGTATCGACCGTGGAATCCGCCGGAGCTGTCGTGTAATTCGTCATTGCTTTCCTGAATACGGTTCTCAAGGCACTGTAAACTGTTGGAGGCAATTGGGTAATGGTAGTTCCCGAGTCGATGATGGCGCCTGCGCTTGAAAATACCGTCGATGGTATCGATAGAGGAATCCCGTTTACGCTGATTCCTACAATACTTATTCCGTAGAATTCCGAGTCTTGTTGGACCTTTGATAACGGCGTGAAGCTAACTGAGCTTGGCGCCCTGCCTTCCTTGCCGAAAGTCAAGTATCCAGTAGAGCTAGTGGAAGAGGGCAAGCAGTAGGAGAAATACTTGCCATATTTGGCTGCAGTTTGTTCCACGAAGGAGATGTTGTTGTCCGAGAGTCCGATCAACCCTGCTGCCGTGCCGAAGATGCCTGAGTTGTTCTGACCACAGCCAAATTCGAAATTGTCGATAACCTCCGTCGGTGATATTGTCAACTTTTCAGTTGCAAAGAAGCCGACTGAAGATGAATTGTCAGCATATGTGATGGAATATTTACATGTTGATCCGAAGCATCCCGAACCAGCTAAAGATCCAAAAGCACAATACGTTGCTTTCATTAGTAATAGTTATTCTAGCGATGGTTTTTAACTTTTAGAAAGCAAGATTCTTGATATATGCTTGAGGAACATTCCAGTTAGGAGTCATAAGTACTGAGTGAAGAACTTCATGAACAGAAAAAAAAGAGATGGAAGAAATCGAGAGATAGAGAGAGAGAGAATTTGATGAATGTATTTCTTCTATTATTCAACTTCCTTAAGACTTTACAATATGAGAGATTTCCTTCTTATATCTCCTCTGGTTCTCTTAATGAATCTGTTTTACACAAGAGCTGTTGAAGAAATAGTCAACTTCCTAACTACGAGGGACTAACCGAATACCGGTCACAACAGCTAAGATACAGAGCAAAGAAAGAACAGAGTGGATGAGCAGAGTAACGGTTTAGCCGACTTCGCAGCCTCTCTTCATGCAATCTCTCGATCCGTATGTCATCCTTCTTCTTTCCTTTCTTTATTTTTAACAGTAGATCTTCTTCTTTCTGTACACTTCTCGGCATCATTCATACAATCAGCTTCTTCCTCATTTATTCTCTTGGCTTTTGTTCTTGTTATTTGCTGTTGAATAAGCTGCTGTCTTTTGTTCTTAACATCCCCATAAATTGGGCAGGGGTGAAGAACCAATGCCCAATTTGAGACGAAGAGAGGAGTGTGTTAGTTTAGATAGTGGCTTGGTAAAAATGTCAGCAACTTGGTTATGGCTGGGAACATATCTAACACATAAGGATCCAGACGCAACTTTTCTCGAACAAAGTGGAAATCAACCTCAATATGTTTTGTTCGAGCATGAAGTATAGGATTTGCTGTGAGAGATATGGCAGATTGATTGTCACAGAATAATATGGTTGGTGAGTGAAGAGAAACTCCAATATCTCTGAGAACAAAAGTAATCCAAGTAAGATCAGCTGTTGCTGAGGCAAGGGCTCTATATTCAGCTTCAGTGGAGGAACGAGAAACAGTTGATTGCTTCTTAGCTGTCCATGAGATGAGATTAGAACCGAGATAAGTACAAAAGCCTGTGGTAGAACGTCTAGTTTGAAGACAGCCAGCCCAATCTGCATCAGAAAAGCCATATAATTTGAGAGAGCTGTGAGAGTGAAGTGAAATACCGAGGTGAATTGTTCCTTTTACATATCGAAGAACTCGTTTCAGTTGAAGAAAGTCTCCAATAGTAGGTTGCTGTAGTTTCTGACATAGGATATTTGTTGCAAAGGCAAGATCAGGCCTGGTGATAGTGAGATATTGTAAGCCACCTACGAGACTTCGATAGTTCATGGGATTTGGAAGAAGAACAGCATCTCTTTCAAGTATGACTAGTTTAAGAGAGAGAGGTGTAGCAATAGGTTTGCAGTCAGTCATATTTGCACGAGACAGTAAGTCAAGGGCATACTTGGTTTGACATAAGAACAACTCAGTAGACGTTCGTGTGGCTTCAATTCCAAGAAAATAATGAAGCTGGCCAAGGTCTTTCATATGGAATTGAACACTGAGTAAGTGAATAAGAGTCTGTAGCAATTGTTCTGAGCTACCAGTTAGAATTATATCGTCAACATATAGAAGTAAAAGTATTGTCTCTTGTCCTTGATGAAGTATGAACAGAGAGGGGTCAGTTGAGCTACAGAAAAAACCAACTTCAAGCAAGAAATTGCTGAATTTATCATACCAAGCACACGGTGCTTGACGCAGTCCATAAAGTGATTTCTGAAGCAGACATACATATTGACAATACTGTGGATGAACAAAACCAGGAGGTTGCTCCATGTACACAGTTTCATTTAAGGTGCCATGTAAGAAGGCATTCTTGACATCAAGTTGATGTATAGACCAGTGTTTTACCATTGCTACAAAGAGGATAAGTCTAACAGTTGCATGTTTTATCACAGGGCTAAAGGTTTCTGTGAAGTCGATTCCTTCTTCCTGATGAAATCCCTTGGCTACTAGATGAGCCTTCAATCGATCTAGACTTCCAGTAGAAGTAAGTTTAGTCTTGAACACCCATTTGCAGCCAATAACATTCATGTTATTAGTACGAGGAACCCATAACCAAGTTTGATTATGATGTAAGGCATTCATTTCTTCTTGCATTGCCTGATACCATCCTGGATCTGCTAGAGCAGATTTTATTGATTTTGGTTCTGGAGGAATTTGGTATTGAGCAAGACATGCATATCGAGGATTCACTTTGACTATACCAGATTTAGATCTGGTTTGCATGTGATGAGTAGGTTGTGTACCTTGCACAGGATGGATAGACTGTGTTTGTATGTTAGAAACACTTTGATTGATAGCTGGTTCTGTTGCTGTCACTGTTGTGGTTCCAGATATGTTTACTTGTGGAGACATACTTTGAGTAGTAGATGGAACTTGATCATCAGGTGATACAGTTGTAGAGATAGGATCTATATGTTCTATAAAAACTTGCTCAGCTGGAGGGTTCTGAACATATCTTGTTTGATGAGATGATGAAGTGTTGATAAGCTCTGTACTTGGAGTTTGTAAGAATCTCTCTTCTTCTGTCCATAGTTTATATAGTCGTGTATATGTTGAGGAATGTGTTGCCAGCTTCTTAGAGAAAGGAAAGAATGTCTCATCAAAGGTTACATGTCGACTGATGTACACATGACCAGTGGTAGGCACCAAGCATCGATATCCTTTATGATGAGTGCTGTATCCGAGAAAAACACAGGTAAGGGATCGTGGATCCATCTTGTGTTGTGCATAGGGTCGAAGACAGGGATAGCAGGCACACCCGAACACTCTGAGATGATCATATCTTGGCTTATGCTGATATAGCTTGGTAAAGGGAGATTGCATTTTTAACTTTGGAGTAGGAAGTATATTGACAGTATAGTTTGCTGTCATAAATGCATCAACCCAAAATTTTAATGGGACCTTTGCATGATATAGCATAGCCAGACCAAGCTCAACTATATGTCGATGTTTTCTTTTAGGTATTCCATTCTGTTCGGGTGTATATGGACAAGAAATAAGCTGTTGGATGCCACAACTCTGTAGGTGAGCTTTAAACTTGTGACTGACAAACTCTCCCCCACCATCACATTGAAACCTCTTAATTTTACAGTTGTGCTGGTTTTCTACTAACCTCTGAAACATAAGAAAGATATCATAGAAGTCTGATTTTAGTTTCAATGGGTACATCCAGCTGAACCGAGAGAAGCTATCAACAAAGATCACATAATATTTGAAATTCTGATAAGAGTTGACTGGAGAAGGTCCCCAGATATCGCAATGAACTTGTTCTAGAGGTTTATTAGCTACTGAACTCGACATAGGAAAAGGTAGAGCAGTATTCTTAGCAAGCTGACAACTTCTACATATAGATTGTGGTTCTGTATGACACTGGATTAACTTTTGATTCTTCAAATGCTTCAGGACATTCTGATTTGTATGAGCTAGCCGTTGATGCCACACGTTTTCTCCTGTAATCTTCTGTCTTTGAGTGAAGAATACCTCTGCAGCACAAGGATCAACTCTGTATAGTCCTTTCTCCTTCTTCCCTAGCATCTTGGTTATGTTGGTGATGCTGTCCTTTATGTACACCCCAATTTTGTCAAAGACAAAAGAACAAGGATAATCATCGGTTAGTCTAGAGACTGAAAGAAGGTTTTTCTTAATTGCTGGAACAATTAACACATCTTTTAGAGGCAAGGTAGTAGTAGTAGTAGTCAGCATTGTATTCCCAATATATTTCACAGGTAAACATGAACCGTTGCCAATCATTACTGTATCGGTACCAGCATTCTTAGAAAAGTTTTGGAGAATACCAGCATTTGCCGTAATGTGAGCAGTTGCTCCAGTATCAGGATACCACTCATTTCCATTAGTTTCCTCAATATGTAGTGCTGATAGAGCTGTCGGTATCTCTTCAGCTTGGTAAGAATTATCAAATCTATACCAACAGTGCAATGCATCATGACCTGGTTTTCTGCAGATCTGACACTCCAGATCGAGTGTTTGTTGTTGTTTTCTCCATCTGCACATCTTTATGGAGACTTAAATTTGAGGATGGATAGATCTTGGCTTCTGTATACCTCTGAGCTGAACCATTATATGGTCTGAACCCCTGACCAGAACTCAAAGTAGCAGGGGTATTAACCTGGTTAAGATGTTGATTCCCCTGTTCATAGCTCGAGTTATTAGTTCTATAATTCATATTTCTTCCAGGATTTCCAAAATTTCTGTATCTATTACTGAATGGCCTTCCTCTTCCAATATTTCTTCCTCCACGACTATATCCCCTTGAACTTTCAAGACTGTTATTTTGCTGTACAAAATTTCTATTAAACTCCTCTTTGTGTATAGCTTCAGTCTTCCTTTGACCATAATAGGCTAGATTTGGACTGAACTGGCTTGAGGAATAGTTTTGCAGCCTTGATTCAAACCTCTCTAGATGAGAGATCACTTCATCATATTCCGGTTGAGGCTTTAAACAATAGATTGTTGTTTTAAAGCTCTCATACTCGGACCCCAAACCTTCCAAAATACCAAACAGTTTTGTTATTTCATCCACTGGTTTACCTATTGCATTTAATTGATCACATATTGTCTTGTACTCTCTGAGATATGTTGATAAAGCTCTATCACGTTTCTGACAAGCTTGCAATTTTCCTCTTAGTTCAAACTCCTTTGCCACAGATTTTTGGGTGAACCGATTAAGCAAGGCCTGCCAAAGTTCATAGGCTGTGTTTAAGCCAATTATTAGGCTAAGTATGTCTTCGGAAACAGCACCACTAATCCAAGAAGAAACAAGTTGATCTGTCTTAATCCAATCATTATAGTCAGGATTAGGGATATCAACTATTTGATCTCCTTCTTCTACCTGTAGAGTTTTAGCAGGCGGTGGAGTTTCTCCATTCACAAACCCAAACAGATCTTGGCTTCTTAGAAACCTATGAAACTGAGCTTGCCATAGGAGGAAGTTATCCTCAGCTAATCTAATTGTAACAAAGTTCGAGATATTGACATGAATGGAAAATGGATATCTCAAGCTTCTTGCTGCCATTCTACTTTTCCAGATCTTTGAACACCACTTGTTTCGAATACAACCTCTACTGGTTTTTGCAATATGATGCAGCAAATCGATTTCTGATGATAGAGATTTGAAGGAAGATGAAGAATATCAACTCACAGATCAATGAGGCTTCGATTTCTGACTCCAATCTGCTGTAGATTCAGCCATTTTTATGCAGTATTGAGATGATTTCTTCAGGATGAGGGCTCTGATACCATGAAGAACTTCATGAACAGAAAAAAAAAAAAAAAAGAGATGGAAGAAATCGAGAGAGAGAGAGAGAGAGAATTTGATGAATGTATTTCTTCTATTATTCAACTTCCTTAAGACTTTACAATATGAGAGATTTCCTTCTTATATCTCCTCTGGTTCTCTTAATGAATCTGTTTTACACAAGAGCTGTTGAAGAAATAGTCAACTTCCTAACTGCAAGGGACTAACCGAATACCGGTCACAACAGCTAAGATACAGAGCAAAGAAAGAACAGAGTGGATGAGCAGAGTAACGGTTTAGCCGACTTCGCAGCCTCTCTTCATGCAATCTCTCGATCCGTATGTCATCCTTCTTCTTTCCTTTCTTTATTTTTAACAGTAGATCTTCTTCTTTCTGTACACTTCTCGGCATCATTCATACAATCAGCTTCTTCCTCATTTATTCTCTTGGCTTTTGTTCTTGTTATTTGCTGTTGAATAAGCTGCTGTCTTTTGTTATTAACACTGAGTATCTCAATCGTGATTGATTATTACCGAGGGAGCAAGATGTTGAGGCGCATGAGATATTAGCATAGGACGATGATTGAGAAGGGTTAAAGATCGGGTCAGACTGAGTGTAGCAAGATCTCACGCACGGCTTGCACTGGGTCCACGTGACTGAGCTGCCGGTGTCGAAAAGGAGAGTTAGGTCCTTTTGGGCGTGCCGAGGCCGATTGTCACTATGTAATCACCAACGGTGATGTCGGACTTCACCGGAAGATTGGCAGCTGCTGTAGCTTTCTGGCCACTGCTGCTGTTGGAGGATTGGGACTGAATCCACTTGACCCTTTGATTGATCTCGGAGCAGGATTTCAGAGAGATTTAGAGGATTGTGGTCTCGATCAAAGGGAGAGCATAGGCCATGCTTGTGAACTAGTTTCAACGTCGACTTTCGGTTGCTAGCTAAAAGCATGTCATGTGAGAGTAAGAAATTATGCGAAATAGTAAGTTAATGATGCATTTATCAAAAAATGAAAAGTTTGTTATAACTTTCCATCCAACAAATACTTGTTAAAAGACTATTACCCGTGGCGATTCTTCATTTTACATATTGAGAGAGAGAGAGAGAGAGAGACAGAGCGACCCACCTTTGGCAGAGGAAGGTAAGCAAGAAGGAGAAGGCAATAGAGAGCTAATTGACAGAGTGTGGTTTGTAATCTTCCCTTCTACTCCATAAGTATAACCTTTGTGCATGAAGAAAGTCATGAGGACGTGGAGAGAGAGAAAGAGGAGAGCCCTCTTGAACACACAAGAAAATGAGCCCTCCATCAATCCGATACCAGAAGGACGTAAAATGTGTTTGCTTTTCCAAATTGCTGCCAAGAATGCTCTCTCATTCTGCCTCTTGTAAGACTTTTCGACCGGCAATCGGGCATAAGATTAGAAAGCCATACACGTCATCCTTCTCAAAAGTAATCAATTTTTTCAGTCTATTTGGTTATGTTATATGTAGTTGTAATGAGCAACTGAAGGAACGAACTACCATTGGGAATTAGTCGCCTTCCTCCACTTGACTTTATTTTTGTTGATAAACCACAGTTGTTGAGCACCAGAACCGGTCATAAGTATGAAGAGTCCGACCATACCTTTGATTAGTAGGTCACTAGTAACTCTCGTGCTAACTTGGTCCTAATAAAATGTAGGTGATTTTCCTACATATAACCGACAAGTAGAGGTATGCTTTGAGGGAGTTTCCTCCAGTTAGAGTTATAGGAAAACACGACCCAAAAGAAAATAAGCGGACAAATTATATGAACCAACATCCCTTGATACTCACGGGGCAGAATGTTGAGCAGTTAATTAACCAACCATATGTGCATAAAATAAGTGTAACGAGATGAGAGTGCCTTGTTGAATGTACGAATATGTGAAAAAGGACATTATTATGAAATTATCTTACCCAGTGAAAAGTTCATAGGTGTGGCTTGAATTAAGAATAAGGCTATATAAACTCGTCTTTAAATTATTTTAATTATTATTGAAATAATCACCTGAGTGGTGTTTGAAAAGTCTCCTATCGCAAATTGGGTGTAGTTTGGAGTAGTTGATTATCATAGGGTGTGTAAAATATTCATTCAGGGAGGACGTTGTTCAAATCTTATTACCAATTTTATACTCGATCTTGAATCGCATCCGAGTCAACATGAGATTTCTTTTAGTGATGGTTGTTCTTGACTTATTACCGGAAGGTGTCAAGTACCCATCAAGTGTGCTCATTATTTCGAATTTGCTTGGTGCGACATTATATCGATAAATATTACTTTATATTCCTCTTGGTCTACCATGGTTATATGATATGTATGTTGTACCTCGTGGGTGGAAAAATACATACATGTTTACTTTGAATGACCAGAAAATCGTTGTTGTTTCCAACTAAGCGTAATGCTTCTTTTAAGATAACTAAGCCTAATCTTTCAATTGCATCATATAAATAATCTTTTTTCAAATTAGATGAATTTCAAATTTTTCCATCGAGGGAACTTGATAATAAATGTTTTATTGATCCCATCGGAGAGTTTATTGACTTTTGACACTTTAGTTGTTAGAATATTTAAATATCAAAACACGTCTTCGTCTTCCAATTTGAGTTTTTAAAGTAATTAGAAGTGATTCCACAAAATCTCACCTTAGTCAAGTCCCGAAATTTTTATTCTGCCAATGCTCAGTCGAGTTTTAAGAAGCTTAGATGTGATGAAATAATAATAATAATAGTAATAATAATAATAATAATAATAATAATAATAATAATAATAATAATAGTTCAGTTTCTGTTTTTGAAATTTCTTTGTTGCTTGGTCACGAAATTATTGATGATCAATCAACTCAAGATAATTCGTTTGGCCAAAAATTAGGGACAATTTCCCGGGTTTGAAGACGTCGAAGTTTATGTATGGAGGGATTTAATGTACAGAAAGGTGAAAGATATTGAACTCTTAAATATGTTTGACAAATTCGACTAGTTGGAACATAGTTATCTAAGTTGACATTTGGAACACGGTTCACATGTCATTGATGTTAGGTGCCGGTAGAAACGGCCGGAAGCTAATGTAAAGTAAAATATATTTAGATAGGAAATTATTAGACATAAATTCATATGAGGGAGGTGAAAAATAAGGTATCAAGTGGAAACGGTCTGAAGCTCCAGTCTAAGGAAAGGATTTTTGCGACATGGGGACATTGGCATGGGGTTATCTCTTTAAAGAAGTACTTTGTGCAGGGATCATTTAGGGATGATCAGCGACTTATGTTCTTGTTGGGATTATGACGTCGAAACTGTCACACCCCGAATCTTTCTAGAAAAGGAGGATGACACGATAGTCTTTCCCCTCGAAAGATACAGCCTGATGTAACAGAAATTGTGACGAGGCAATTGGAATAATTCATTCTACATAATGTTGTAAAACATGTATGGTATGCTGTATGGGTGAGGCGAACGATACACGGCTCAAGCAGTTGAACCGTAAAAATTGGGCGGCTTGAAAAATAACTAATATGTAAACTAAATCGTAGGACATCACACGTATGGGTCCATAGTTGAGTCGGTAGAGTTGCCTCCGTTTCTTTCGGAGGCATGGGGTTGAATCTCATCATATGCAAAGATGCCAAAATTCGGGAGTTTTTTGCGTAATTATCCTTTTTTTTTCGGGAAAGTGTGATATACCTTTCCTAGAAAATTACCCATTCGGTTGTAAACTTATTATATAGATGCAAATTCCATCCTAAGCTTTTTAAATTTTACCAATTTAGCCTTAATTCTTTGTGTAAAATTCCAATGTAGTTCTTTCAATCAATTTTTATTAGAAATTGTTGATATGGGGGTTTAATCATCATCTGCCATCTTACGCGGCACATTGTCATATCAGGATTACCGACAAAGATTAGCCAAAAAGACTACATTAGAATTTTACGCAAGGATTTAGGACTCAATTTGGCACACATCATCCAAAGGCAAAGTCATAACTATAGATGGAAATCTCGATGTGAGCTTCTCACTGATGATGCTATGTGATTCAATTATGGCTGTTGATCCTTTCGCTTGAATATAGTTGCAAATCTGTCATTGAACTCTATGGGCTTCTCACAATAACAAAGCAAGCCTATGATTATCTCTGCCAACCATGTTATGATTATGTGCCTTGATTTTTTATTTTTAGATTGTTTTGGAACTCTATGGGCTTGCTTTGTTATTGTGACATTTCAGCATTTCTTATCATATATCATTTTGGTAATGAGTGGAAATTTTTTTGACAAAAAAATTAATAAAATAAAAAATTTTATGATTAAATTGACATATGTACAATAAGTTTACAATTGATTGGACAATTTTTTCTACCTTTCTTCGTCTCTTGGCTAAAGATCAAAGTAGTGGTGGTAATAAGAGATCTTCAGTTTGGTTCGGTCAACTCATGAGATCTTTAGAAGTTCCTTTCTACGTGATGGGTGGCTACGTAAAAGAGAAGGATACCCCGCCTAAACGTCTTGTTCTGATTATTATTTTTCCTCTTAATAATAAAATGTTTAAAGACTTCATGCAAGTACGGGAACTGGTCAGTATCGAATTAGAATATCAATGCATTTATGAAAGTTCAAATATTCTACTGTGTTTGTCTTTGTGAAAATGATTTCTCGTGAAATGATTTTCCAAACTTTCTTGTGTTCAGTTCGCCGAAAGTGGATAATCAACGGAAAATATATAACAATTAAGGAAAACAAACGTAGTTAAAATTGAGAAAAATGATTTCTACATCCTAAGATGAAGAAAAAGTTACGTACGCTCACGGAATGGAGAGCCATTCTCACTTGAAGTGAGCATTGAAAGATTAAGTTTGTTAAATATTTGTATTTTCTATTCCTTTTGGTATCAATTTTATAGGTTTTTTTATTTGATGATAAAGAATTTTAAAATTTATACTATGTATCATTATCAATATCAGCATAGAACCGATCTTTTTCGATTCTTATAGTCAAGCGGTTGATCCCTGATTGAATTCTCTAATCTTTCGTGTTTTAACCCTTTAGGGTCTCGCACAATAGATTAGTTAACTCATGAGTAATCATTTTATAGTAAATTAACCATTAGCGCATTGACAAAATAACTATCTCGTATATTTCAAAATGGGTCAAATTTTGGAATATCACAACTGGATTTTCATTTTAGTTCATTTTAGTCTATAAAAATTTCATGCAAAGAAGTGGTCATTAGCCTATAAGGTTGATTAGGAGCTACGAAGATACGGGAGAATATCTTACTTTTGATGCAACTAAATATCTAAGTTTAAAGATTTGATTATACTAATTATCTAACTAGTGCCCTTTCATTACCTTCAACTTGATTGATTTTTAATTTGATGTCTCATGTGATCTTTATGCAATTATGCGTCCTAAAGTTCTCTTTCATTAAGTGTTTCACACAATATTTATGTGTTTATTATGGTCTTGAAATGAACCTAACCATTCTACTAAATAAGTAACACCGAAAGGCAATATAAAAGAATCGCAATCAATTTATCAAAATAGAAATTTAAAAAAAAAGGGTAAAACATAAAGTGTAGTAGAGTAACCAAATACAAGTCAGGCAAAAATTATAACATGATCTTGTTATTAGGCCTTGGGACAGCAATCCCCATGAGTTACTTGCAAATCAAATCCAATTTCTTTTCCAAAAGACTAATCCACCTAATCCTAAACTTAACTAAAGGATTTATTAACTAAATGAAACTAAACCAAATCAAACACTAAAATCTAACGACATAATCAAGGCCTGTTTTTTCTAATCAATTTCCAAACAAATTTTCGAATTTTTATTATTTTCTCAAAATATGGACTTGAACTAGGTCCTTGGGCCCTGTTCGCATGCAGACTGAAATTGGACTTTGGGGGCTTGGGCTATGGACATAAATGGGCTCCATTCTCAAGCCCTTTCAAAACAAAACTAAATGAAGCCGGATCTGTCAAAATCGATTTTTTTTTTTTTTTTTTTTTTTTTTTTGGTCGAAAGTCAAAATCGAATTAGCCCAAACTCCATATTCACCGAGATCAAGCAAACCCAAATTTTCTAAAACCGAAGCTCATTAAACCTATGCAAGCCCAAAGTTCATTAATGCGTTGTTATATGGAAAATATTTTTTTTTAAATAATCCATTATATTACTTGAAATAATTTCCCAATGAAAATTCTTTTTTCTTGTCAACAACAATTTACGTTCTGACATTTTTGTGAATGAAAAAAAAATTCGTTCATTCACTTTTGTAAGACATATAAGCAATCACATTTCGGAAAAAAAAAATTCTAAATCATTTATTTTTCATTAAATAAACAAAGCCTAAACCTAGTTAAAACCCATTTTATTATTTATTTTCTTCTTTTTCCATTTGCTAATAATAATAATAATAATAATAATAATAATAATAATAATAATAATAATAATAATTACTTTTCGCCATTGTCGTCTTCCAGTCGCCTTCTTCAGTGCCAACCGAAAATAAACGAAATCAAAAATCAAAGCTCATCATACCAGCGCACCAATGATCAGAGCTTATCACATAGGAACACCAAAATTTCAAACGTATATACTTGACAATCAATCTCCTATGTCCATCACAATTCCTAGGACTATCAACAGTTTGGTTCGATTTGGATTTTTTGCAAATCTGAATCGAATCGAATCAAACCATTAGGGCATGCTTTTCCTGAAAATGCATGAAATTTTCCATTCAGTTTTGACGCCCCTAAGCAATACCCATGCCATTGGCCATTACTTTCAGCCATCGCTGTTCGTTGGGCGTTGCCCCTTTTACTATGACTTACCGAAGCGGACGGGAACTGAGGATGTAAAGTAAGACCACCGCGTAGAGATGAACATTTTACAAATGATCATCAAGTGTAACATCAACTCCAGCCAGGCTCTCACCAGCAACCATCATTTATAGGCATTGGAACACATGAAACACAAAACAATAAACCTAAGAGTTCAGAAACAGATCTGGAATAGGATGTTTTTCAATCTTCCTTTTTGCACAAATTTGACCTTAAACCATGAAAAACAATAAAAGCCTGCTAACATTATTGTTCCCTCAATCATACTCCATTTGACAAAATGAACTAGCGTTTTGTTCGTTTCGTAAAAAATGAATGATTTGGTAAAATCGATCGATTATTTCACTTGGAAAAATTAGACAATGGAAAATGATTTCATGACCAATAATAATTTATATCTAAATATTTCCGTAGACGATGAAAATATTTTTCGTTCATCTATTTATAGAATTTAAAAAAAAATTCTATATTATTCATTTTCGTGAAACAAATGGAGCCTAGATTACAATTCCTCTTGTTATCCTTCTACAAACTGATTATTTACTGATTCTTTCACAATCGACATATCTTCTTCCACAAAATTTTCTTATTCTATTATTTGATTCAAATTATTTATTTTTAAGAATTTATCCACAATCACTATGAGGATTCTTGAAAATTTAAAAAAACAAATTGACCAAACAACCACGTAATCTAAACTTACCCTTTTCTTTCTCCACTTTCCTTTTTCATTATAAGTGCAATGGCCTTGGCAGAGAGTCCTCGGTCTTATTTCGTCTCTCGGCGAAGGCCTGGAGCAGTCATGGAGCGTCCTGTTGCATATTCGCATTGTTTCCAAGACATATCGCAGATTTATCTCTTTACCAGCTTTCTTTTAACATAGTTTGGACTTTAGGTAATGTTTATCATAAATAGACATGAAAAAGACCCCAAAAAAAAAGATGAAAAACCGGAATTGTATTTAGTTAGTAATTGCATCCGCGCTCCATTTAGTGCAAGTGTAGTTTCATTTTAGTTGGTTAAATATCTCCACTTAGTGCAAGTGTAATTTAGGGAATTTGCATTCCTTAGTCTAGGAAGTGTAATTTATGTGTATCTCATAGGAGGTTGTATCTCGGGCTTAATAATGTGATGATGTGATATTCTTTGCCCGATACGGCTCGGGTTTTTCTTTATCAGACTTTAATTGTTTTTATGTGGCTTATCTTGCTTGATTAAGGCCTTGCTTAATTTTGAATAAATGAGCACACTTACACGTGGCCACATAGATTCGCATGTTTAAGGGGTAAATGTGGAACGATCGCATGAATGTCTTCCAATAAAAGAGAAGAGGTACCAATTTTGGGTATTACATCAATCTTTAGCATAATCAAGTCCTAATGCCCAAATATCGGATTCGCAAAAATAAATGACCTCACTTGTTTTACTTAGTCTCTAATCAACTCTTGTGAGATTAGTGACAGCTCCTTAATATAATCAAATATGGTAAGAGAGTAAAATCAACATTATGATCGGTAAAATTTGGGAGAGCTCGTGTCAAGTGTAAGTGTCATCTAATCAAAGGGACCACTTGGCACTCATCTAGTAATCTGTTAGACACCATCAAGAGATACCTAGCAGAAAATCCCCTCGACAGGGTTGTGATAGCGTACTAGACATTAGCCTAAATGAAAGATTCTGATTTCACCAAGGGATTTGCTGAATCAAAATTAGACACTTAATCGCTCAATCGACTCTTGTTAGTCAGGTCACCGCTATGCCATCGATCCACATGTGGTGCCAATTGCCACTTACTAGTGCGTGGACTAAGAATAACTGTCTTTTTGTTTTGCCTTATGTAGTGGCCCATACCTACTTCCACCGGTGATGCACATGTCCTTCTAGTAGCCATGATAGTTCTGTCCACAACTCGAAGGTGGGTCTCTCAGTTGGACAAATTGCTCACTCATTTGCCCTCACTGGTGGAGCACTTATTTTCCCTCTTCGAGTGGCTATCGGATCATTGCTTCCTTTGAATGCGAAAACACTCCGGTTAGTGCAAAACTATGGACCAAGCAAGGAACTACAAGCTAGTTCCAATTGTCAACTATAAGTGGACAGGATAAAAATAGTTTTGGAGGCTTTATTTTGTGTGAATTATCAGTTCTATGATCATCATTATGATTTTCCGGTATATCACTTTTAAATGTGCACATATTGATTATGGTGAAGAGTCAAGATTGGTATCTATCTTAGGTGCGGCGGGCTTGTCAAGAGGTTGTCTCGAGGATGGTACATACAGGGGTATGAGGGCCAACCGCCAACATGGTCCTCTTAGTTCACGTTTGAAGACTAGGTTTGAAGATAACATTATGTTAGATCACGTTAAGGAATGTTAATTTGAGCTAAACTACCGTATCAACAGATGTTGGTAGAATTGCTTAGCATTTGTGGTAATGGTTGTTCGACATGGATTGAGAGATACGTTATGATGGTGATGATTCAATGTTGGTGACATTGTCGGCCAGAGTTGTTCTTTGAGATGTTGTCTTGAGGTACCCATCTAATGTAAATCCTTCTTATTTTCGTAATTAATGAATTTATATGATAAATGGTCATATTTATAGTATTCTTGAAAGTTATATTTTGAATTTGGTAATGAAGTTGATTCAAAAGATTCAAAATCGTATCATTTTTTGTCATTGATTAATATTAGTCGATATCATATAACCATAGATAAATCATATTAATCCTCTATTTAATTCTTAAGAAAAAGAGATGTTCATTGATATTGAAGGACGTATCTTAAATTATATAAGTTACAAATTTGTGTTTGATATAATTGATAAAATACACATGCCTATGAGAAGGTCGTTAAAATAATGTTTGAATTTTAATTAAGAGCCGGCAGGTCATTTTACAAAAGAGTTCTACTAAGGTAAAGACGCCCTTACTTTGAGGGAACGATGGAGGATTTTTAATCACTCGTTTCCTTGCGTCCATCAGGCATAATTCACCAAAAACTGATCTGGCTAACTAAAGAGATCATATTGTGCACTGTTCGAGTTAACAGATGCGCCGAAGCACCAAGTGAGTCGATTTGATAGATAAAAAAACGTCTGATAAGTAGATTTTTTTTTTTTTTCAAACATTAAGGGCGCGTCTGAAGCGATTTGCATCTTCCATTCTTTTGCCAATTCTTTGCTTTTAGCATTTGTATTTTGCGTTTAATTTAATGTTAAAGATATGAGCCATCTAGAAATTACAAATGTAATTATATAAAATCAATTACATTGAATTATCGTTCAAAGCTCAATTTCTTATTTGAATGATTTAGGCTAGATTATGATATTAGCAAATATATCTATGATAACTGTAATTACCACATAAATGTCAAAAACTTTCTTTCTTTATTTGGATCCAATTATCTTAATTTTTTTTTTAAGCCGAATGACAAAGTCATCCAGTTTGTTAGAAACAAATTAGTGGTCTATAATGTTTGGTCACACCGCTGGGGGTGACAGAATCGTAGCCTCCTCTTTAACCTTTGCAAAATTTGAATCCTTTTCAAAATACTTCACAATTAATATTGCCCAAGTGGAAGGGTGTTGGAAATTTTTATAAATGTGGGTTAACGTTAATCACATGATATTTTAGTTTGTGGCAAACAAGTTATTATAAAGTTTATTAAATATAAGAGACAATACTAGATCACCCAAATATAGTTATGTGATCATATTATATTGGGTTTAGTGCATCTCGATTACAGCAACAAAACGTGCGATGGATGAGCTTGTTAAAATATACTATGTAAATAGGCTATGATTTCCTTTGCTTTCCTAATGTTCAAACGCTTACAATTTATCCATCGAGATCATCTCTGGGAGAGGGAGACCGATTCTCGATTTCATACAGCTTCGCCTGTATTGATCGTTTCAAAGGCGATAACTGGCTAAACCAGTTATGTGATTTTGTTCAAGTTTAGGTACTCTAAAGGCTACATACGGGTTTTGGATTAATGATTTTGTTATCTGTATTTACGTGGGAGGAAATTTAATCGTTTTGAATTGGGAGACATTTATACAGTTTGCTCAACATAGGTGAAAATGCTCAGAACTATTTAATTTTGGCAATATCTGTGTTCTTTGAGATGTCCCACTTTTCCGAGAACAAAGAGATTCAACTTAAGAAAGTATGTCGGATACATTCTGATGGTTTTGAAACATAAAATGATCGACAAGTCACCTTAATAGAATGTCAAGATAACCAGCATTCTCAAGCCTTAAGAAATGTTATGCATTTTCAATTTGATAGTGCAATGGCATCCAAAGATAGAAGTTAGGTACATTGAAAATATACTATCTGTAAAACTTTTCTGAGTAAATGGAGCATAACTTAACTGTGCTAACTTTACTGCTTATGCTTTCATTGCAAGTATAAAGAGGATTAAGGTAGCCAAAAAATGTGAAAAAAGAAGAAGAAGATGATAAACTAACGATCTAATTCTATATAGCATTTTCCTATCAAAAGATTTCTAAACAAAATTCTGATGAATGATCTTTATTCTTTCCTTTTCCATTTCGGAAATGAGAAGAAGATAAATAGAGAATTTATCATACATGTAGTATACTCTAAATTGAATCTGAAAATAGCGAGTCTTGTTAGATGTGATAGTTCGATGGTATTTAGTATATCTATTAAGTTTATGGAATATTTGTCGAGACAAACGTAATTCCATACGTAGGGAGTAAAGAAATGATGACGTGAACCCCACTTTTATGCCCAATTCGACCTTACTCCACCTACCGTGGAAAAGAGAGAAAATATTACAAATCATTCTTAAGGAAAACCAAAAGAAGATCACTCCACAACATCATTTTAATATGTCGGCCAACGCCTGTGTTGAATGTCAATGACGAAATCGAAAGCAAGCGTGCGCAATGACCACTGAGGACACACGTGGACTGATCACGTGATGGATTTAGCGATAAAAGAAGCCATTTGGTATCAAGAGACATCCTGGCTTCTGGCGTTGTGGCTGGACTATAGTGATAGGCTCGCCATGCAGGCGACGGGGGGTAACTACGGCTAAAATAGAACATTTTAGAACCGAAATGCGACGTTCATGGTAATGCTTAGATGAGTCTCTAGGGTTAATTGCTAGTTTCCGCTCTTTTATTTATGAAATAGAATGAAGATATATGGATTGAGAGCGGGACCTTTGAACTCTGAGGACAAGAACATCTCTAAAGATTCATATGATTATCATTCTGTTTACGAAAATAATTTTGGCTTAAAAATGATTTTGATTTTTAATCTATTCCCTATATGAGTTTCTAAGCTTTTCAAAATGTTTGGTAATGATTCAAAAATTTTATTTGCGGAATAGAAATGTGTTAGGTAGGATTTCAAATTCTTTTGTGGTGAAGAATTTCTTTTAATTTTTTAATAATTTTATTATATCTTTCTTTTTTTTCTTTTTTTTTCTTCTCCTTCTTCCTTTAGTCGGTCACCAGCATTGGCTAGATGATAGGGTTGGCGACCTCATCAAAGCATCACCGGCCCCCGATGAGGTTGAGCCTCTTTGGTCGAGGGCCGACTCGTGTCTTGTTGGGGCCCGGCGATGCTCTGGCAAGGTCACCAGCCCTCGTCTAGCCAATCGTTAACCATTTTTGCAGCTAGCGACCAGCTAAAGGAAGACGAAGAACAAAAGGAAAAGAAGAAAAAAAAAAATAGGCTTGATTCCGTAGTTGTTCTCAAAAACAAAAAATTAACTTTTTTTTTTACTTTTTAATTCTGTTCTAAATCTATTTTCGAGAACAAAAAAGTTACCAAACGTATTTCTATTCTTTTTTTTTATTTCAAAAAAAAATAGAATTAGATACTATTTGGTTGATTACTAAACATGACCTAAATGACACTGCAACTATAATTTCTTATAATGTTTGTAACAACCTTAATCATTGTTTTCATAAAATTTTGGGTCTTCTAATCTGAAGAAAGATAATTCTTCTTCTTCTATTTATCCTCTCAAGAACCCGTTGGACCTCATTAGCTAAATTCGGCCAATAAAATTAGATTTATTTATTTCCAAAAGAAAAATTTGTGAATTCGAAATTACTTTGAATTGGCAGTTCCATTGCCAGTGCTCCAATGCATACGAATTGATAAATTGTCAAAAACAGATTGTCTATATTGTGTGAATTGTGTTAGAAAACTATAGTATCAAAGAATTGGTATGATATATAAAAGTTAATTTATTCTAGTCGATTGATAACTTAATTGTTTAAATGTTTTAGTAAATGTAGATCCAAGTGAATATGCTGATGAGGTCAGATTGAGCTCTCTTGACTATTCCATTAGGTAAGGCATCAAATTTCAGCCTTTTGCTCTCAGCAAATGGTATACTGGTGTTTGGTGAATCTCATGAGTACTTAATATATATGTAATGCACCGGTTACAATACTCTTTACTTTCTTCTCGAGTGGGTAAACATAACAAGAAAATTTAATTTTTTGTGGTATAACAGGAGAGAGAATTAATTAATTTGACTTACAGAATCCATATCCACACTATATATATTAAACCTTGCATGCTGTCCTTTAATTGCCAGACATTCTGTTGACTCTAAACTCAAAACATCCTCCCAATGGGTGGCCCCTCTGTTTCTCTTCTCAAACCCTCAAATTCTTACTTCATTTTCGCCTCCATCTTCGTCCTCCAAGCTTGTCATCATCTTCTCATTATTTGCCAAGTGATGCCTCCATGTCCACCACCATCCCAAGATTTGATGTTCTTGGACCAAAGACTCGCCGCCGTATACCCCGTAATCCAGCAATTCAAGAACACCATCACCGCGGATCCTCTCGGCATCACAAACTCTTGGGTCGGCCCCGGCATCTGCAACTACACAGGCTTTTATTGCGACAATCCGCCAGACAATCTCACAGCCACCGCGCTCGCAGCCATCGACTTCAACGGTTACCACCTCGGCGCGCCAACCCTCGAGGGCTTCATCGACCAGCTTCCGGACCTCGCAATCTTCCATGCCAACTCCAACAACTTCTCCGGCGTCATCCCGCAGAAGATTGCACAGCTCCCGTACTTTTACGAGCTCGACGTGAGCAACAACAACTTCTCCGGGGCATTCCCAGCCGCGGTGTTTGGCGTCAACCTGTCTTTCTTGGACATTCGTTTCAACTCCTTCACTGGGTCTGTCCCGCCACAGGTCTTCAAGCAAGCCCTCGATGTGCTCTACATCAACAACAACAAATTCATGCAAAAGATCCCAATCGACTTCGGCTCGACCCGCGTGCTCTACCTCACCCTGGCCAACAACAAGTTCACGGGCTTAATCCCGAGGAGCATCGCCAACGCCTCCTCAACCCTGATCGAAGTGCTCTTCCTGAACAACCAGCTCATGGGTTGCATTCCTTACGAGATCGGGTTCTTAAGAAAGGCCACTGTCTTCGACGCGGGGGGCAACTATCTGACAGGACAGCTCCCATGCTCGCTTGGCTGCTTGGACAAGATCGAGCAGCTCAACTTCGCTGGGAACTTCCTGTACGATGCAATCCCGGAGGTTGTGTGCTCGATGCCGAACCTGTTGAACTTATCGCTATCGAACAACTACTTCAACCACATCGGGCCATTGTGCCGGAAGCTCGTGAAGAGCGGAGTGCTGGACGTGAGGATGAACTGCATCTTCGGGCTTCCCGACCAGAGGCCGCACTATGAGTGTGTGAAGTTCTATTTTCACTCGTTTTGGTTCAGTTGGGTCTGTCCGTGGCAATACTTGATGAGCGCCATTCCTTGCAAGATCAATTCATCTTACATTAGTCGTCCACCGGGCACTCGGACAGCGTCGGTCACTTACCCTGCTCTTAATCGACACAGACTATTGTGAGGATGACTGGTGGTTGAGAGTGTGTTCTTCGTATTCACGAAGAAAATAATGACGGGAAGACCATCAATAATAACCACGGAGAATGCTTATATGGTTAGGGAAATGGGAATTTTTTGCACTTCTTGTCGAGTCCCGCACGCGATGTGCAATCTCATGCTCACGTCATAGTTGAAGTCATCCTCGATGAATAAGGTTATTAGGCAAACCAAGGGTGTTATGAGAAACAGAGGCATTTTAGAAAGTATATGAAACGTGGTGGGACCTCTTGCGGCTTCCACTGTTTCATCACAAGCGATTTCTGTCCTGTTAGACTAAGTTTAGTAAATATCTCCTCAGTAGTAGAGGCAATTTTCTCTGGCCATGCCTATGACCGGTGAATTACAAGCATGAACATCATTCACTTGCGGATTTAGATATCGGGCAATAATCTTTCCCAACACATGTTGGACAGCATATCGGTAGGTTAAGAGACATCAGGATCACCCACGTGCAAATCTAACTACAATTAAATGCTAGTCACTTTATGTCCGTTGCATAACAGTCAGAAGTGTGGTTGGAGACAAATAAAGGTAATGTCCACATTTGTACATCACCAACACTCAGGCACATTTTGCCCCACGCTCATTGTCCCCACCCTTCGCCCCCTTCAGATGTCAATCTCAAAGCTTGGTCTTAGTTCTTGTGCTTATTCTTTCAAATAAAAAATCTCATCATTCTGATCGTAAAAGCTGGGATTGTGGACAGGCAACTTCACTGTAAAAGCTTTGAAATGGATTTCAGTCTTGTTATTGCGCTATTAGAAATGGGAAAATGGAGGAGGCTAAGTGGATAGGTCGAAGTACTATAAATTGCTATGTAGACTCTTCTATCCGTTATTCTGTTACATTTTTGCTGAAAGATGATGTTTGCTCTGCAGTGCATATTTCGTCCGCCGACCATTTGATCCTCTGCGCATTGTCCTGCACAAAAACGTTTCTAAAGGATCTGTATGCATATTGGGTGAAATGACACTAGTTCTCTCTTTACTCCTGCCCAAAATTCAAAACCGTCCATTTACCTTTTTTTTTGTGCAAAATCATCCATGTGCTTTTAACTAGGGTCATCCCGTGTCCTATTATGTCGCTTCTTTTTTGATCAATTTATGCTGATGTGAACGATCAGGACGCTCAAGCTAGAAGCACACGGTCATGGCCATCTTTGCATGAACCGTGCGGCTACCATGGCCAAATCCGACTTCAAAGCTTGTGACCATCATGGTTGCTCGAGCTCAAAGCCCACCGCGACTGCAAAATATACTAAAATTTGAAAAAATATCGACACAAATAAAATAGAAGAAGGCCCAAAGAGCTACGGCCTCTCCCATAAATAGTTCTCCGGTGGTTTGAGTTCTTGCGTATGATCTTTTTCTTTTTTTTTAAATGAATTTACGTTTTTCTCTTCGACTCATTAATTTGATATAACTAGTATACTTCCTAGAAAATTACCAAAAAAGTTCTCAACCTATCATACTTATGCCAATTCAATTCTAAACATTTTAATTTATTCAATTTAGTCATAAACATTTTAACAATTTGTTAGTTTAGTCCTAAATCTTCAAATTGAACCAATTTAATCTTAAAATTTTAGATAATATGTAAATTTAGTCCTAAACCTTTGACGATTTGTTAATTTAGTCATTATGGCTAATTTGGTTAGAAATCGCTGACGTGGTAGTCGAGTCACCATCAGTCATCCTACGTAATATGATCAACATTAACATGAATAATTTTTTAAAGATTTTTCTCTTAATGTTATTTTATTTTTCTTGTTTCCTTTTCTTTTTTTCCTAACCCTTGATTGTCAACCTTGCTAACCACAAGTGAGGGTATCGGCCCTCGCCCAAATCCACACAAGTATTGCAACACTTGTCATGACCCTCCCAAAACTTTTGGGGCTTTTGGAATGGTTTAGAGGTATTATTGCTCGAAAGATGGTCCAAATGGTTTATTGAGAAGATAGTTCCAAGGACTCATTTTTTATTATTATTTAACACCCTGAGTATTTTTTAGGAGTTGCTACTAGCCATTTGGGATCCGTTAGAAACCAATTGAGATGCGAGAGTGTCGTCTCAATTCTTACTCAACCAACGATTCTAAGTTTGGAGACTTGTGTACATTAATATTTCTATTAATTGAGAGTGTCGTCTCAATTTTGGGTACCTAAGTTGAAAGTGTGTTATATGAGGGGCCATTCACTCTTCATTACCATTAACTATCCTAAAGGTATCAATCCACCAAGAGAGCATCCAAATGTTTTTATAGGGTTCATTGAAAGTCTAATTGGCCCTACCTTTTTTTTAAAAAGTAAATTAGTAAATTAACAACCAATTAATTGAAGGGCGATGCAAAAGTTGAGCACCTAAGAAATTGAAAGTATTTATCTAAGTGCAAGAAAAGAAACCCGGATACAAGTCGGGCAAAGAATACTCTCGACTTGAGACATGATCTATTGGAAGCTTGAGATTAGAGTTAAATCATATCTGGAGTGTGCTTAATTCTAACTATTTGATTATAGTGAAACTTAGGTTAACTACGCTAACCATTTATTAAAATTGAGGCTACATCGGCTGCTTGCTATTCCCCCCCCCCCCCCCAATTCTCAACATTTCATGCATCATTTCAAGAAGCCAACACCATCACTAGACTCGACACCCTCAGACAAGCCAGATCTAAAAGACTGTCTCACACATTGCCCCACCGTGGTTCAACAAGCCCGATGCCCTACGGTGTTGTTAGAGAAACAAGTTTTCATGGCATTGAGCGGCGTTAATTCAAACTCCAATTGACTTCTTTGATGTCACCTCAAGTTTGAGAGAGGATATTAGAGATGATTAGGATAATTCTCTAAGATTTTTTTCTATATTAGTGATAATTAGAATATTTATATTGGTACTCAGTTTCTCTCAAGATTGTGCTTATATTGATTGATATATGTTACTTTTAATAATCTTTCATATAGCATATAAATAGGCTGATGTATTCTTCACCATGATATATCGAATTATACAAAAAATTTCTCAATTCTCTTTTCTACTTAATATTTAACTATTGTAAAGAGTGCTTTGAGTATAGAGTGAAATCAGTGTCCTTGTAGAGTGAGCTATAGTCCATCATGGAGGGTCAACTTCATTGTAAACGTTTTCAAAAGTTTCAAGGATTGCATTAGTGGATTCCAACCTTGTTATTGAGCAATTAGAGCTGGGAAAGTGAAGGAAGCTAAGTGGATAGACCAAACCACTATAAATTGCTTTGCAATCTCTCATGTCCATTATTCTATTTACATTTTTCTTGATAGAAGATATTTTCTTTGCAGTGTATATTTTGTCTACAAACACTGTTTCATCGTCTACACATTGTTTTGCACAAATAAATAAATAAATAAACTCTAAGTATCCAACAACAACCATTATATTTGCATAAATATTGGGTGAAATAACAGTAGTTGTCCCTGTACTCTTGCCCAAAATTCAAAACCATCCCTATACTTTTTTTTAATCCAGAATCAACCTTGTATTTCTAGAAAGGGTCATCCCTTGTCCTTCTATTATGTCGTTTCTTTTTTAATTGATTTGTGCTAATGTAGACAATCGGAACACTGAGTAAAAGCAATATCGCAATCATAGCTGCTCAAGCTAGTAGCTCGAAAACATCGGCATTCAAGCTCAAAGCTTGAGGCCGTCGTGGCCCAAATTTGACTTTGAAGCTTGTGGTTGCCATGATTGCTTGAGCTCGAAGCTCAAGACATAGCCATTTGAGCATGAATTCGAAACTTGTGGCTACCATGGCCAAATTTAGCTTCAAAGCTCGCAGCAACCATGGCTACTCAAGGTTGAAGCTCGCGGCTGCTAGGGCCACTTGAGCGCAAAACTCGTGGCCATGGCAAAGCTCGAAGTTTGCTGCTGCCATGCCCATATTTTGCTTCAAAGCTTGTGGCCACAACCGTTTGAGCTTGAAGCTTGCAGTTATGGAATAGCTCGAGCAACCATGACTGTGACATCTAAAGGTCGTAGGCCGCAAGCTTGTGGTCGTGATGGCCGCTCGAGCTTTTAAGCTGCGTTCATGGCTGCAGATGGCGCTCATAAGTTGTTATTTACGAATTGCTTTGGTGGGGTTTAAAGATTTTGAAGAAGAAGAAGATTTTGAGGAGGCCCAGGTCAAACAAAGAGTTGACTTTTTGGAAAATTGCGAGTCATAAAATATTTAACGCGGTTAACGGCTGATCAGCAAATGCTCATCAGGCCCAATTTATTGAACAACTTTTGGTGAAGAACGGAAAGGAGTACATATAATCTGAGGAAGCAGCGGCTTGTAACACCTCAGCGGCTTGTTTTCAAGTTATATATTTTCACGTGAAATGAAAATTTTCATTCCGACCGAAAAAACAAGTATAGCATCTCTCTCGATCCAACGAAGAGAAGGCGGGTGATGATTTGCATTTTCAGATTTCTAGGATTCTTGGAGCCGCAATTGAAGGGCACGAAGTTTATTTATTTATTTTTTTGGTCGGTAAGGAAGCACAAAGTTGATGAAGTAAGAATTTGAGGAGTAGTGGTTGAGAAAAAGCTGCCCAAATCCTGCGGTGTTCGACTCGTTGAGTTCCTTCTTCTTAAAATGCTGTTTGTTCATCATTCGGATATCCAAACATGGGACAATGACGATTTAGTTTATGAACTGTGAGGAAGTATATGTTGAGACTATCACTTGGCATTGATTTCAACCTCATCTCCATTCAAGACTTCATTTCAAAAACCTCCGGCGGAGTTTTCACATATCAAAGGATGAAATTTTTGTGACAGCTATTCGATCATTCGTGTCCCATTCGCAACTAGCTCTAGCCCTCTACTTACGTGGCTTATTACCATAGTTGAAGAGACGAGATCACACTTGATTAGGGCAAGAATAGTAACCACCTAAGGAAAATTTTATCAATATAAGACTTTCTCAGTGTAAATACAAAAATAGCGTACGCCATCTCAAATTAGCGAACAAATGCAACGTTTTTTTTTTTTTTTTTTTTCTGGCCCTCTATAGTTAAAGTCCAAGTTTTGTAAATCAATTCAATTTTAATCGTTGGTACATGTAATATAGTGTCCAATGGATAAGATGATGTGTCAAGGACAAAAATCTAAACTTTATCCACTTGCTGGGGTCCCCATTTTAGAAGAACATCTCACAAAAGTAGGCAACTTTTATTCTTTTCCTTTCACCGGTTGGTAAGAAAAAGAAATTCCCATGATCCATTAGATGATAGGTCAAGCATATTATTATTTTGTGGAAAGGATAATTTTCCTCTTTTTGTACCTTTCTCCGAGTATATCAAGACAGTTCATCTCAAGCTCTCAAAACTCGTTGAGAGACAGATAGGGAGTTCTGACCAAAAATAAAAGACACAGAGGGAGGGGGAGAGAGGCTATGGAGGTAACATCGTCCAAAAGAATGGGATCGACAATGTTCGTAGCGGCTCTACTATTGTGGTCGGCCATCAGTGCTAAAGCAGACAACTCTGCAAAATGCATATCATTGTGTACATTGTTGTGCGCCTCGAGCCCCGTTCCATTTGGATGCAGTCAGATGTGCCTCAAGGGTTGCCTTGGACAGCCCTCTTCATTCGTGGCATCAGGGCTCTGTAATGTCAGATGTTTCTTGTCTAACTTCTTGGACCGCCATCCTGGTAATAATCTTTGCATCAAGATCTAAGATCGATTATAACTTCTTGTCATATCCATAAAATCAAGAGTCATTGAATAATCTTATTTTTTATCAACGTTTCATGTTATGTTGTAATGATGGCTGCGCATTAAATTATTTCATTTCCTTTGACTTTGATGTATGCTCTTGTTAAGAAAAATCAATTTCTTGGACTTTGATGTATGCTCTTGTTATAAATGACTTTTTAATTATTTTTTTCATATTTGAACTCATGTAGATACCCAGAAAGTTGAAGTGGACATGAAGAAGTTTAGAGCTTGTATGGACTCACATTCTCCGGGCTGCCAGAAGACCTGCTCGTTGCATTAAAGTCTGGAATTTATTTTTTCATAATTAAACAAAGGCAGTGGAGTTATGTTATACTGACATGGTTTCATTTCCACAAGTAATCAATAATGCCTTTTCAATTATTTACTTGATCATGAGTGAAGTATATTTCTATGAAATTCAATTGTGATAAAATGAGTTTTATCTCTACTATCTGGATTTAGATTGTGAGATTTAAATACAAAGTCCAAGCGGACTATGACTACGAATTATCTAACACAACGGAAACCGTAGCTTTAGTAATTCCAGCTTGGACTTGCTTTATAGATGAGATCCTCCATATTCGCAACACCAAGTTACTGCAATTCAGTTTACCGGAGCCGTTCAGCCTTTTAACCCCTTCAAAGAGGTAACCTTGACGTGCAGGGTAAAAGTAGAGAGAAAAAGAAAGATGGAGCAATAAGTGTAAGAGGGACGAAATCCTCAGGAATCGGTCATGGATTAAGCTTAAAATTTGGAGAAATGACAAGCTTTTTGCCCATAAATTTCAGAATTTGAAAGAGAATTAGAAGAAATCTGTAGAGATTATGCTTGAAGCCGCTACGAAGAAGACTGAAAATGAGAGCAGCAAAAGAAGTTGGGAATATTTTTTAAATGGACGGGTTCCTCTTTCTTCATTTCCTTCGAGTCCTCGAAACGAACAGAACATGTGGATTTTGTCCCTTAAATTCTATTGTACCTCAGTTTAATGCAACTTTTGTATATTATTCACAAAACGCATCCTAATATATAGACATGTCGCGAAATTACCTCGAAATCACTAATCGATTTATTGAAACAAAGGTCGAGCTCCGAGTTTCTTATTCAATTCTAAACAGTCACCAGAATAATGTTTGCATGTGCACGGTGGCTCTACACCAAACTTTACCTTTAGGCAACTTAATGGCACTCCTATTCAAATTTGATTATCTTTTCTTAATCCAAATTGCACCGTCGATTTAAACCTACACTGCATTTAACACTTTTCAATTTTGAGAGTCGTTGTACTCAAAATGCTCTCGTTTATCGAGCTCTTGCCTACCGTAATGGTAGTTTTTTCTTTCCTCAAACCCTAATTGCCCTTTTCTTCACATTTTTCCTGGTTCGATTTGGATTCTCTTGTCTCAATTCCCCGTTCCGATCAGTGGGGTTTCTTCCCAATTCCTCTTCCTCCTTGTTTTTCTTCGCTTTCGCCTCGGATAGTGACCCCGATGTTTCGCTTTCTCTGCATCTTGGTTCCATCGGCGTTCTGCATGTACTAGCTCCTATTCTTTTCCTCGTTCCTGCCTCTGTTTGTTGGTTTTCCACCTTCCCGACATGTCTGCATGTCAAGTTTTGGAATCATCTGAAGCTCCCTCTCCATCCCCTGCCTACGGAATATAGGTGTGCTTTGTTTCTCAGTTCTTCTTATGGCTTCTCCAGCTCCCAACAGTATGCCTGGGAGCCCCGATACCTCGTGTACTAACCTGTACAAGGATGCTCGCATGGCCGCTCTGAGCAAACGTCTGGGTCATCTTTGGTCTGAACAGCATATCGAAGTTTGGGAGGATGCGACTTCGCCTGAAGCTTTGGCTGAGTGTCAGCTCATACTTATGGGTAAGCTCTTGTCAAATTCATCAATTAATTTACCAGCTTTTCAGACTACCATGAAGTGTGCTTGGAGGACGGATCATGTTGATATTACACAACACGATGGGGGTTTATTTGTAATCAAATTCAAAAATGAAACCGAGAAAAATCGAGTTCTTACCACTGGTCCTTGGCTGTTTGGAGGTATTATGGTCATTCTACGTCCTTGGCTGTATAACACGCCGTTGCACTGTTATGACTTCTCGTCATGTGCTTTTTGGGTCCAAACTGTCGGTCTCCCTTTGGAGCGCTACACGAAGGAAATGATTTGCAGAGCTGTTTGAAGGGTTGGCAAAGTTCTAGAAATAAAAATGGACAATGGAGCGGGTACCTCTCTTCGTGCTGGCAGGGCCCGAATTGAACTCAATCTTCAAGAATCTCTTCAGCCAGGCCAATTTCTTAGAGTTGATGGCAAAAACATCTGGTTAGACTTTCGTTATGAGCACCTATGTCACTTTTGTTATTCTTGTGGTAAGCTTGGCCATTATGCCTCAACCTGCAAAGATTATGAGTACGATGCAAAAGTTAGATAACAGAGACAACTTATATTTCGGTCAGTGGCTCAGGGCTGAGGTTCGGGAATTTAGCCCTTTCGGCTCGCCTTTTATGCCTCACCCGGCCCCTCTCCTGAAGCCGAGGAGTCTGTTCCCGAGACACAGGTCAATCCCTCAACTGACTTGCCTTCAGTCCCTTCACCCAGCAGCAAAGGAAAAGAGATTGTGCCGATCCCTTATAGCCCTCCTTTTATTCTACCAGAACCCTTCGTTGTGCAAGCTCAGGCTGAGAGGCAGCCGGTTCCTACAGCGGGACTTCTCCTTCACCCGGTACCTACTCCTTACCCAATAATGGGAGAAGGATCTTTCAGCTCTTCCAAGCCAAACAAATCTAAGAGTCATAAGCTGAGCACCAAGGCAGGGCCAATTAAAAAATTAAAACGTCCAAACCTGCTGCGAGAGGGGCTTGACGAATCACTCCTGTTGGATACTCCAATATTTGATGTTGTTGAATCCGACACTTGGGCTATGGTGGCTGGCCCTAAAAAGCCACCATCGGACAAATGAGGTTAATAAGTTGGAACTGTCAGGGGTTGGGTAATCCCCTGACAGTTCAAGCCCTTCGGGTGTTGGTGGCCCGAGAAAAGCCTGACATCCTTTTTCTGATGGAAACTAAAAATAGAAATTTGGTGCTAAACAGATTGCAAAAACGTCTTAAGTTTCCAAATAGTTTTTTGGAAGAACCTTCTGGCCTTGCTGGCGGCCTAGCTATTTTCTGGCAGGATTCTATTCACCTGACTTTGGAGCATCAGTCCTCTGACTTCTTTGATCTTCTCTGCCAAAGCAGGGAGTGTGGAATTTCTATGTGGCTCACATGTCTCCAGACGCCGGCTCTTGTCTCTCTTCGGCTCCTGTTCTGGGATAAACTGAAACTCATTAATACCCATAATACTTTACATTGGCTGTGCATTAGAGATTTTAATGAGGTAATGTATCCTTGGGAAAAACAAGGTAAACGACCAGTAAATTTTCAACGGATGCATACCTTTCGAGATCTGGTGAGTGACTCTTCCCTCCTGGACCTAGACAGTAAGGGATGCTCTTATACCTGGTGTAACAATAAAACAGGGGATGATTTAGTTAAAGAGCATCTTGATAGAGCTCTCTGCAATATCTCTTGGCATCTCACCTTTCCAGCTGCTGAGGTGTTTGCTCTTCCGACCATCGGTTCGGATCACAGTCCCCTGGTTTTACATTCCTCTCTAGCCCATCCTCGATGCCCAAGGCTTTTTACGTTTGAATCCTTTTGGCTACAAGACCCGGAATGTCGTTTGGTTATTTCAAATGCGTTAACTCAATCTTGGTCTCAGCATATTACCTTAGCTCAGAAATTACGCCTTATTTCAACGGCTCTTTCCCAATGGAGCAAAGCCAAATTCTCTAATGCCCATCAAAGAATCTCCGAGCTTCAACAGCAGATCCAAGTCCTGACCAACAAAAGAAATAGTCAATCTGACAAGCCTCGAATGGATGCTTTAAAACTTCAAATTCACATTTTATGGACTCAAGAAAAACAGTATTGGGCCATGCGTTCTAGAGTACAAGTGGCTGAAGTGGGGGGTGGGGGGACAAAACTCAAAATTCTTCCATGCTACCACCATCTAGAGACGCCAACGAAATAGAATCAGCCTGTTATTAGATCAAGAAAATCAGTGGATCAGAAATGAAACAACTTTATAAGAAATGACTCAAATTTTCTTCCAAAACCTTTACACCTCTGTTGGGCAACGCAATTATGGCCCCTTTTTAAGTCAATGCCTGGCCATTGTCACGGAGGAAATGAATAGTAAACTTATTGCTGAAGTTACCCCTGAAGAAATTCAGCAAGCAGTTTTTCAGCTTGGGGCATCAAAAGCACCTGGCCCAGATGGTTTAAATGGTCAATTTTATCAATCTCACTGGGATATCTTAAAGGCAGACGTCATTACCTCGGTGAAAGCTTTCTTTGACTCTGGTGTGTTGGATCATGTCATCAACAGAACATTCCTTACTCTGATCTCGAAGATTTTGCAACCTGAAAGGCTAGACCAATTCAGACCGATTAGTCTTTGTAATTTCAGTACAAAATCATTTCCAAGATTTTAGCCAACAGATCAAAGGCAGTCCTACCTGCACTCATATCTATAGAGCAAAGTGCTTTTGTTAATGGCCGTCAAATCCAGGATAACATCCTAGTAGTGTAGGAAGTTCTACATCAACTCAAAATCCGAAAAAGAAAAGGAAAATTTCAGGGGGTCCTCAAACTCGATATGCAAAAGGCGTCTAATCGTGTCGAGTGGGATTTTCTCTGAGATTATCTAAAATAGATTGGCTTTCATGCAGATTGGATTTACAGGGTTATGCAATGTGTCACGACTGCTTCTCTTTGTATTAAGTTTAATGGTCAGCCTCTTCAGCCTTTTCCTATGTCGAGGGGTCTTCGACAGGGTGATCCCCTTTTCCCCCTATTTATTTATTCTAGTAGCAAATGCTCTTTCAACTCTCATACATCAAGCTGTCGCTATGGGAAACATTAAAGGTATTCATCTTACCCGGAGCTGTCCTAATCTTTCACACTTATTTTTCACCAATGATGCCATTTTCTTTATTGAAGGAAAACTGCTTGAATGCCAAAACCTGTCAAACATTTTAAATCAATACTGTCAAGCATCGGGACAGGCAATAAATCGAAATAAGTCTAGTATATGTTTTAGTCGTGGCTATCTAGCACCCCTTCAGGAATCTCTGGCCAGCGAATTTCGTGTTCCGGTGATGCACAAGACAAGGAAATATCTTGGCATACCTTCGGATTGGGGTAGGTCCAAAACAGAGATGTTTTCTTGGCTATTAGCTAAGGTGAATTCAAAAATGGATTGCTAGAAAGAAAAACTATTTTTGAAAGGTGGCAAGGAAGTGTTGATTAAAGCCGTAGTTCAAGCAGTGCCTCAGTACGCTATATCTATCTTTAAAATTCCCATTTCTCTTTGCAAAGCTATTGAGCATAAAATTTCTAAATTCTAGTGGCAAACTCAGAGCGAAAAATCAGGAATGCATTGGAAAAATTGGGAATCATTGAAGAGACGTAAAGATGCAGGGGGTCTTGGTTTTTGAGATCTAATGGCTTTCAATAAGGAACTATTAGCAAAACAAGCTTAGCGTTTGTTTCAAAACCCTGAGTCACTGTGGAGTCGTATCTTTCAAGGGCTTTATTTCCCTTCAAAAGATTTTTGGCATGCAGAAAGAGGCGTCAGGCCCTCTTGGGGTTGGCAAAGCATTTTACATGGCTGTGATTCTATGTCTAATCATCTACAGTGGTCAGTGGGTAATGGCCAGCATATCTGTATTAGAGAGGACAAATGGCTATCTATGGGTATTATTGGGGGACCTGCACCGCGCAATGAACCTATTATGGTTGCTGATTTCATTAACCCTAAACAGTAATCTTGGAATATCTCTTTGCTCAAAAACAGTTTCAATGATCAAATTATAACTGAGATTCTCCGAATACAGGTATGTCCTCAGTTTACAATTTATTCTTTAATCTGGACAGGGAGACAAAATGGCATTTATACTATCAAAAGTGGTTATAATTGTCTACGATCAGGCGAATCCAACTTAGATCATAACCAGGCATCTTCTTCTTTTACGCTACCCAAGCATTTTTGGAATACTATCTGGCAGGTGCCGACGAGCCCTAAATTACGAACCTTCCTATGGTCTCTATGCCATAATGCTATTGCAACAGGTGAAAATCTATATAACCGGCATATTTTATCGGATCCAACTTGCAGCCTATGTCAAAATTACGGTAGCCATCCTATCCTTGAATCAACAGAACATCTTTTCTTTCACTGTCCGTGGACCAAAGTAGTGTGGTCTCATTCACAATTTCACATAAACATGCGACAGTTTCAAACTAACAGATTTGATGCCTGGCTTTAACAACTCATGTTTCGAAAGGATTTACTACCTGATTTGGCTATTGTAGCAGCTGTTTTGTGGCATATTTGGAAGGCTAGGAATGATTACATCTTTCGTCAATGACTCCCCAATCCTTATCTAGTGGTCTTCAATGCCATCACCTACGATCGCTCTTACAAAACTTGTAACTCCAAGCCCCTGCATCAACACAAGCAGCCTGATCAGTCCACTCCTAATCGGAGCTTAACTCAGACTCAGCCTTTGCCAGATCTCATAGCCACTGCCAGATCTGCTTTTCCGCCCTTTTCTTCGACCCGGAGGTGCCCTTCTTATCTGCCCTCTGTATCCTTTGGCTGGCGTCCTCTTGATCTGGGTGCACTGAAAGTTAATATCGACGGCTCCTTTCACCCAGGTTCTTTTCAAGGCTCCGTGGCGGGTGTTTGTCGAGACTCTACAAGAAGGTTGATCGGCAGCTTCTCCCTTACCATCAACGCTGCCTCTGCCCTACAAACGGAAATCCAAGCTTTCACATCTGCGCTCCAGTATCTCTATAAACGGGACGATCTACAACTCACCTTATCCTCGAATCGAATTGCCTTCAGCTGGTTGACTCGGTTCAAGATCAGAATCGCTTTCCTTGGGACTCTTGTGCTCTGTTCATGGAAGCAGCAACTTTGCTTCGTCTTTTCCAAACCCTAGAGGTGCGCCACTGTCGAAGGGAAGCCAATACAGTTGCTGATTGGGCTGCTTGAGCCCATGGGCTTCATATCCTCCCTCCCAATTGGCTTGAAACTCCCCCTCCCTTACTTTTTTCTCTTTTATGTACTGATGCTTTAAATTGTTGTAATCCTCTTGCCAGTTAATACTATTTCTCCGTTCTTGTCACCAAAAAAAAAAAAAAAATTGCACCATCAATTTCATACTTACCTCACAAGTCAGACTTTGATGCTATCACACTCAAGACCCTTTTCTGTAAACAGGGGTGCACCATAAAAAACAATACCATCAATTGATAAACGACTTTTCATAAAGTTAAAAGGGCCATGAGGGTTTCATGAAATGCGGCAACATCACTGTTATTCCAGCAGGCTAGGCTAGGGTAGAAGTCGACCCCCTCATGGAGTGAACTTGGAAAGTTTGAAGCTTCCTGATTTTCCAATTTCCCTCCAGCTCAAATCAGCTTTAAGGAAATTCTTTTCTCCCGTGGCCTTGAATATCAATCCTCTATACTTAAACATTTCTCCATACTAATTGTAACTATCTGTACCAAAAGACAAGCTTGAACGTCTCAGTAACTTCTGACTTTCACATGTAGAAAGTAATTTCTAATATTCATGCAACCCATAAGTTTATATATGAAAACGTAACTACTCATACACCTGTATTTACCAATATTCATACTTAACTAGTAATTTTTTATATTAATATAGTAACTTTCAATGAAGTAATAGCTAGTATTTATAATTCCATCAAGTTCATCTAAAATCACCCCGTTACACTTGGGCACGACCGATGCAAGAATAAAAAGTGCCATTTTGCATGCACGTATAGACTAATTGGCTCCCCCTTCTTATTCTAGTCATGTCCAGTTTAGTGCCAATGCAATAACGTCGTGCAACAACGGAAAAGAGTACATATAATCTAAGGAAGCAGCGAAAACCCAGGGTCGTCCCACAGACTGTCCACAAATTTGCTTTCCAGTGATAAACTAAATTTAACCTTGTGTCATGAGTGTGTAAGAAAGCGAGATGTCGATCTGACATGAGGTGTGTATGGTACCTAGGCTCTGGGAGGGAGAGATATAAGGAAAATTACCAACTTGACCCTTAGTTTCAACAAAATGGAACGGCAGTAATGCAGCTCACTCTTTCAAAAATATCAAAACTACTGGCCTTTCTGACAAGAGAAACGATTGCATTCGCTATTTTTAACATATAGGAGGTTCTTCAACATTGAAACAATTTGTCCAACCACATCACAAACACAGTAACAAACTCACCATCTTTGTACAACTAACACAAAATTACTTTTCCATTGCTTTTCTGCAGCAGAGGGACACCTTTCATCCCAAGGTTCTTCAATAGGATGCTTTTCGAGGATTGTTCTGTAAAAGAGAGAACAACGAGTGAAGTCAATTTCCACCCAGAAGAACTACTAGAAACTTGAATGTGACCTTAAACAAACAAGTGAAAAGGTTAAAAGGATAATCACCAGAGGGTTTGGCCTGTATCGATATCCAAGCATCATCTGCTCCTTATACTGCTCATATATATCATCATCTGGCGTCACCTCTCCCGGTTGATGTGGACCAACCCCCAAGTTGTTTGTCTTCACATCACCTGCCATAATTGGGTTGAAAATCCCACTTCTGGAGCTCCCCAGACCCTCCTCTGTTTTAGAAGCCATAGCTTACAATCAGAAAGAATTCTCCTTAGAGGGTGTTAGACAGAACTAAGCAACCTATTGACCCCGTTATTCAGAAAGACATTCAGTAGACTCAGACCTATAGACATTCAAATTGTGAATTCAGTGCCAGAATTCACAATTGACCAACAAACTACTGAAACCACAGTAAACAAAAAGCTAACTGTTTAGCAAAACCACAAAGCATACATCAGTAAAACCAAGTCTAAAGTAAGTAAGCTGTTTTAAGTTACGATGAACATCCAACCAGATATAATGAATGGGTACAAAAAAATTCTATGGCATTAAAAAGAACTGACAGTCATGGTAAAAGAGAGAGAAAGAACCTTCTTTCCATCCCATCTTAGACAGAAGTTTGTGGCCAACATTGTCAACCTGAATTTTAGCCTTCTCAACAGCCTCTCTAGTTGCTTTATGTGCAGCTACATCATTACGGTTTGATACGAACTTTTCAAGCTCTTCTAGAGGAACAAAATCACCCATGTGATGACCCTTTTTTGCAGGAGCTATAATAGAAAACATAAGATGAGCTGAAAATTAATAAAACCACACAAAATAGACACTTCAAAGAAAATTACCCAGAGTTAGAAAACATTATGTTATAAGAGACAACATTAACCTTAGAGGGAAGCTGGTGGAGGCATCTCATCTTTTGACTGTTTGGGTTTCTCCTCCTTTCGTCTTAAGCAACCTTTTTCATATAAAATTCCATCATTGCTACAGGATCTGCACTTGCCACACACGAGCAACGATCCAATTATTGTAAATGACTGTCTAGTTAAGCAAAGTAAAAGTACAAACCGGCAAAAGCAATTACCATAGGACGGATGACTCTAATACTACAAATCTTGAAAAGAGGCAGAAAAACTTTCATCAATGCACGGCTTACACTTCCCTAATGACAACATGAGAACAAGATAAACTATATTTTGCACAATTTCCAATTTCTTTTTCTGCGGTAAGGAGAAAGCATAGTAATATCACAAAATGTGACCCAGTAGTGTTGACACCTCAAACAATAAAACACAGAACTTTTCAAAATAAGCCAAAATACAGTTTTGTTTCGGTCTTAATCATAGTTCTAAGAATAAGAAAAGGACATTTCCAAAGTGACACTATATATTTATATGATCGAAAGGACCAATATCTTCCCTGTTATAATCAAACTAAATATAACTACCACTTTTCCCAGCTGATGTTGAATCAACCGACACTCTTGGGTCATCCACATCTTTTTTTTTGTTGGTAAAGTTGGGTCATCCACATCTTCATTCAAAGCAGAGGTTGGAATATGATAATTTAAGGCATGCTTAAGTGACCATTCGGGAGGAGGAGCAGACCTAGAAGCTGGAATGCTAGAACTACCTGTGCCAATGAGAAATTGAAGGAGCCACACAAGAAAACAACATAGATATCGAGGGGACCCCAGAATGATGGAGAAATAGAGAGCTCAACATCAACTATGAAGTATAAGGGCTCATTTGTTTGGAATTAAGTTTTGAGTAAAAAATACATCTTTTGCTTTGCCACCGTAAGTTGAAATATTATCTGAATTTAAAAAGATTATTAAAAAACTATATGTTAATCTCAGATTATGAGTAAATACTCTAGCGCATAAATCATACATATACATGCACGATGTGCTATGTGCACAATATGCAAAGCATCCAAGTTTTGATACTATACAAGATATATTATTTTGTGATAAACGACCTATGGGAAGAAAATATCCTTTAGCCATACACCATATATGCAATGCCCCAAACCCCGGGCACATGCATATCCCTCAGCGATTGACTAAATTGCGATGTTCCCAGGACGCATCGTCGACCCTTTCTTTTTTAGCACATGTAGAAGCGAAATTTAAACATATACCCTAGACAACAACAAACATGGGATAGAAAAGCAGGACAACCAAATTTCACCACACTTTATACACAAGGCAAGTTAGTGCTACAAGTCTGTACACTAAAGGTCTACCCAGAAAGAGCTATCGGACAACCTATACTTCGGATCCTTTTGACTCTGACTTGGAATCCTCCACGACACCCTCCGGTATCTCCAAACTAAGGACCTGAAAAATTGTAAACCACGACGGGGTGAGAATAAATCTCACCGAGTCAACACTCTAAACTCTGATTATGACGAAAATTCACTTAGAGGCATCCTAAACATACACCACTCAGAACTTACCTCGTCTCAATACCTTCCTGCACATTAATGCATCTCATAGAACATAAGCATACAATAAATACATTCAATGACTGGAACACATCACATCACTCATCAAATATTCACATAGGTCTTGATTATAGGGCCAAATCGTTATGACACGTCCCATTCTGTACCACACAATTTCATCCCATAATCAAGCACGAATATCCCATATCGGTGGTTCAATCCACACCCGATATTCACTCTCAATATCCAAACTCAATATTCAAACTCAAGACTCTAGAGGTGGCTCCCACGAAATTATGTTATCGTGTAGCACTTAGCCCTCGACTATGCATGACAGTAATACAAAGCTCTAGAGGTGGCTCTTATGTGAATCAAGTCACCATGTAGCACTTAGCTCTTGATTATAGTAAGCAATGATACAAAGTTCTAAAGGTGGCTTACATGAGGTTTCGTTATTGTGTAACACTTAGTCTTTTACCTACTCACAACCCATTCGGTTTTCTCAACACAACACATATCACCATTCAATAGCCATCCTTTGCCATGACTATAAACCATCATCATAGAACAACCAATCACATCTCATCCCGCACAAGTTCCAAGCATATCAAAGGTTAACCTCATCACCAAATATGCAATTTCTAGCAAGCAAAGCATCGAGAACAAATCACAAACTACTATCAGTCTTAACCGGCAAAAATGGTCCACTCGCGCGTCTCCAAGTTTAAATCCATAAACCTAATCAAAAGAGTTTGGAAAATTCCCAAATTTGAATTATGTTGTAAATGACACATAAACGAACGTTTTTATTGGAGATACCTTAGGCCAGATCCTTCTGGATTAAGAGCAGTAAATCGCTCAAACTGTTACAAAAACTAAGTTCACGTCTAGAAAGTCTATTTTCCAAAATCAGTTTGGTTCAAGGTCTAAAACTTGTCCATTTGATCTAAAATTTGACTATGTTAAACTACAAGATGTAACAAACAATTTTTGTGAAGAAACCCTTTCAAAATTCAAACCCTAAGAGTTGAAGAAAATCCATTGAATCCCTAAAGGTCACCAGGTTCCGCAAAAACAGAGATTATATTTTGTTTTTAACTAAGTTGAAATCATACTCTTTTAAATCCATAAAATCTTGGAAAAAATACGTGTTATAACTGAAGATATCTAAAACATTTTTTAAGAAGGAATCGATCTCAAAATCTTAGCACATTTTCATCCATAAAAATGGCAAACAACAAGGATTCAGAAACCAAATATGAGGAAAATCCATTGAATTGGACTAATCCATCCTTATTAGTGCTAATTTCACCAATTAAATTAACACTAATCCATCTTAAGGTTAATATAATCAAACTAAATTAGCACTAATCCATATTAAGGCTAATCTCACTTAGTACTAAATAATTAAGCTAATTAACACAATCTAATCCCTAAGTGTAATTAACAAACTAATTAATGATTAGGGAGAGTAAACGGGTTCATGGCGACGGCGGCACAATGACAGTGAGTTCCCGTGTCTTTGATGGCTCTAAGGGAGGCTCAGAAGAGGTTGAAAATGCTTTGCAAACCTCACTATTTACTGCTAGCTTATGTTTTGTCTTTGCTTGGTTTTGGAGCTGCTGGTGGCTGGACCAAGCTAACGGTGACGGGGTGAGGGGCTGAGGTGGAGGAGAGGCAGACGGACGGCGGTCAAGAGGTTGGACGCATGTGGATAGTGGGACGGCGTAAGGTGGATGGAGCTGGGCGATGGAGGACAGCGACAGGCGGTCTGGCCTGGGCTCGGTGGTTGCTTTGGTGGCTAAGTTTGGGCTGGTTCGGTGCTGGTCTTGGTCAGCACAGGTTGGTTCTAGTTATAGGGACTTGCAGCAAGGAAATGGAGAAGGAGAGGATGAAGAAGAAGAAGGAAGGAAGAAGAAGCAAAAGCTGGACAGAGGGAGAGGGGCTAGTCGAGTATGAGGGGAAGGAGAGGAGACACGGGGCCTTCAAGGTCTTGCTGCTTCCCAATGGCCTTCTAAGACAAATATCCAAGTAATGAGTAGAGACCACAAAGTCTTCAGCCTCCCCAAAGGTCAAGGTAGCAGCCAATGGGGAATTTCTCTCTAATACTTCACCAAACAAAGCCAAAATGAAGGCCAAAAATGCCTCTTGCAGCAGCCCTACGAATTTCTTGAGTTTCTTCTTCAATTTCACACCAATTGACTTCAATTTAATGGCCCCAAAAAGCCATGGTAGCAGCCCACACAGTTTCCCTTCAAGCCTTCACAAAACAACTCGATTTGGTAGCCAAAAACGGCAACCAATGTGCCCATACGAATTTCTAGCCCTTTTCTCTCAATTTCTTCACCAATTAACCAAATTGGCCTCCCAAAAATACCAACTAAGGTACCCAACCAAATTTTCATAATTTCCCTCACAAACCAACTCATTTTGAAGGCCAAAAATCCACTTAAAAATGCCCCTTCGAATTTCCACCATTTTAATTTGTTGAATATGACTTTCCGCCAAAAATCCTAGACTCGACGGAAATTTCCCGAAAGATGAGACAATGTCCTAAAAATGAATCGTGACACGCTCAAACGTTCGATTCCCGAAACCGAGCTCAATTTGTGGTTAAAATCAACCGTACGCAATTTTAGTCAAATCCAACCTACCGGGTAGCTTTTAAGGATTTTACCGCAGTTATATCCCTTAACAACTTCACCTAATAGGTTAGCTAACTCGTGAGTGATCAGCTTAGAAAAAAAGGACCATAGGCGCGTCGATGAAAAGCCCATTTCATTTTATCGAGATGGGGTTGAAATTCAGGATGCCACAATATAAACTATAAAGCCACAAGAAATTATAATTGAATGAAAGCTGCTACTTTCACAATAAAAGTGCTAAAAGGTTGCAGATAGATAATTAGCATTACATTGACCTCATAAGCATGCATATGACAAATTGACTGCAGGCTCCTAGAGAAGATGTGTAATTTGAAACTATTTTATGTGAGTGCTGTCCATATATTGTGCAAACTTCTACTCTTGCCTTAACTCGAAAAACTTGCTGCTCTCCTAGTTGAATACATTATTTGGTATTGTATCAACTTCAGTTTGTTTAATAAACTAATATATTGATCTCCACGTACAAGCAAACTTCAAGAACAGATGAAGATAATCTCTTTGACATTAGTAATTACACCCAGAGTAACTACACTAGTCAACTAAAAATAGCATTGATCTAGCATGTATAGATCTCAAAAGCAAGGATCGCAGCAAAATTATTGACAAAGAAATGAAATTTTGTGAGATTACAATTAACTATTTTAAAAATTTAAACTATTTGATGAATGTGTGGTTTAATATTTAATTATTCAATTACAAACATGAAAGATTTGGACTCAATACCTCCTCTTCTAATACTAAGTAAAATTTTATGAAATCATTGTCAATTATTCCAAAAATTTAAACTATTTGATGAATGTGTAATTTAATATTTATATATTCTAAGATATTTATTTTTTCAGTAAATTTTATATGCTTGTTGCGATTCTCTGGGCTATTTATTAATTGTTATGATCATTAGTCGGCATCTAAAAGATAGCAGAAAAATATTGATAAGAATCCCCAGCTCAATCATCATCTTGGTTATCAACCACCTGTTAATCTTACAATTACGCTATTGATATCGACGATGAAGATGAATTGGCCGAAGCCAAAACGCTACAAAACTCAGTCATTAATCTCTCATCACTCACTCTCTCCACAACAAAATTCACAAGCTTGCCAACAGTCTCCACCAAGTTATCCCTGCACAAGAACTCGTCCCTATAAAGTCTCTCCATCTCCCTGTCGAAGTCATGCGCGAACACGTGCGCGTCCGCCACGCTGCCTTTCTTACTACTCGCCAACACAGCTGCAATGAATATCGTAGACATCCTCCCCGACGCCGGCTCGTGGTACCTGCTCGGCCTGTTGATCAGCATCACATCCCAACTCAATTCCTACGGGTGGCTGCGCAAGCTATTCGACTCGAGCTTGCATTCCGAGAAGAGCAAATTCTGCATCCGCCCGCACTCGCCGCAAAACTCGCCTCCCACTGACTCTAGCAGCCTCTTCATTTTGCTGACCCTCGTCTCGTGCTGGACGTTGTAGGCCTCGACTCCCGCGTGTTGCTGCTAAAATCTCGCTCGTCGAGGAAGACGGAATGGCCATTGAAGTTGAGGGCTTTGTGCAAGAGGGCCTTGTGGGTGAGGCCGAAGATGAGGAGGTTGCAGCTGGAGGCGGCAACGGCACAATTGGCGACAGGAGCGGTTATGGTGGCCAGCTCAGTGGACCTCACGTAGATGTATTACAGGTAACAAATTAGTATGCAAAACTTCCTAATTTAGTTCCAATTTATAGCTCACACCAACTTTTCCCCTCAAATTGGTGCATATGTATCTTTGATCCGCAACTTGTCAAGCACAGGGTGATTGTTTTAATCCACATAGAGAACATTGCAACTTACAACTAGGGATGTCAAAAATTAAACCGAAAACCGAATAGAATTGAACCGAGAATCTAACAGAGAAGTTTGGTTTTTTTTTTTTCAATTTGGTTCTTATTCAATTTGGATAATATTAAAAATTGAAAAAATTTAACTGGTTTAGTTTTAATTAGTTTGATTAACCGGACCAAACCGATAAAATCTAAAAAAAAAATTCCTTCTATTTTTTCTTTTATTAAAAAAATCATTTTTTATTTTTCTTTTCTTTTCTTTTCTTTATTTTTTATTGGCCAGTGATCGGCCAAATGTGAGGTAGACCCTCGCCATAAGCCTCAGGAGATGAGTTCGGTACTGGAGAGGAGGGAAATTATACTTGCACATCTTACTCTTGTCGAACCTCTGGCACAATCTACCTAGCCTTTGTCAACATTGTCAGGATCGGCCCAACCTCTATCAATACTATTAGGGTTGCCTAGCTACCGACCTAGCCCTCGTCATAATGCCATTGCCACATCCCCATCGATTCTTCATTTCTTTTTGTATATGTATTGTGCGGGTATGGTATGCAGCAAAAGGGCTATCATTGGTACAATCCTTCTACCAAAAAAACTTATGTTACTATGAATGCAACCTTCATAGGGTCCAAACTCTTTTTTTCGATATCCAAATCCCACCAAAATACAACACACCACACAAGGATCAAGTTTAGTATGTTGATTTTTGTGGATATAGACAAACCAAAAAATCTAGGGGAAATTGTCAAGACTGAAGATAAAGAAACATGTGCTGACAAAACCTATAGAGGAGTCTGAAACGCCAACACCTTTGAAGGCATCCTACACCTATCAGCAGATGGACTAATGGCTGGAGCTAAGTTTAGGCTTAGTCTAGGCTCTCCCAAACCCACTAATTCACAACGTACAACACGGACGTTCCAATGGACATTATGCACTTGTTATACAACAACCCCTTAGAGGAAGGGCCAAGCAAGAGAATTTGAGTTTTTAACATGCAATTCATTTTCATTTAGGAGCTAAGCTCTTAAATCGATTTATGATAGGTTGATTGTAAATCCAAATAAAATATTGAGAAAAATATTTTACTCTTGCTCCACTAAAAGAATTAGGATCAATGACTTAATTACCCTAGTTAATCTATTATCATCCTTTCAATATCTACTTTTGTTTAAACCTTAAGGTTTCATTTTTCTTTTTGGGAAGATTTTTCATGCATAAAACTCTAAAAATCCACTTTCAAGTCTTTCCCCAAAAATAGGAAATTTTTGAAGGTTTTTCATCCATTCCTAAGAAAAATGTTCACAATCAATTTTAAGCCTTTTATCTAAAAAAATAGAAAATTTTTAGTGTCTTTTATAATAATAATAATAATAATAATAATATACTGACCAGGTGCCGGCCCGGTTCGGATTTGGCCTAACCGACCCGGATCACTCCCCCACTCCGCACGGCTAGCCAGAAAAATAAAAAAAAAAAAAAGACCTCTTCCCCCATTTTTCTTCTTTTCTTTTTTTCATCTCTCTCTCTCTTAAAGACCCCATTGACCTCATAGCCCACCCTTTGTCTTCTATCATTTTTTTAAATCCCTCTTTTGATTTTTCTTTTCTTTTACTTCTTCTAGGCCTTTCAACGTCTCGTTTTTACCCCACGCCGAACCCAGAACGCCCCAGCGCTCAAGACGACCGCACGAGGACTCGAAAAATCAAAAGCCCAGTCCAACTTTGCCATCTCCCACCTCTCCTGCCAACCTCTCCTCTCACCCTCGCGACTTTACAGAAGCGTTCATCTCGTGCTTCAACGTTTCCCCCAAGGACCGAGAGCATCGCCGGATGCAAACGACTAAATGGGACCCAAGCTTTAATCCAAATGATTCAGGCGCTGCACAAGCCACGCCCAACCACCACGCGCCTGTCATTTATGGCCCACAACCGCTACCACCCCTCATCTTCGCCGGCCGAGAACCATCGCCCGCTGAAACATGACGCATGCCGAAAGAGACCTCGAAACGAGAACATAGCAAGGAAGGGATAGCGGTGGAAATCTACCAAGACGCATTTGACAAACCACGAAAGCCAAAAAATGGACGGAGGACCCATATCACTTCAGTCGGTCATTACATCGAACATGCGGCGGGCGGCGGCTAAGAGGAAGCTTTGAACTTGTCCAAAAACAGCAAGTAATGGACGAGCGAGGTTCAACCTCGGCGCGAGGACAACTCATTTGCGCTCAGTGAAAGGACAGCAAGTCTCGAGCACAATTAAAGCCATGAACAGGCATCTAACTCAAGCGTTTGATCGAACACTTAACATACGCAAACTGAGGGGCGAAACATAGGGATGACCGAGCCTCTTCTCTGCCGTAGGTCGTCGTCCGCGCGTGGTGTGCAGCAGTAGGAAGAAGAAGGAGATGTCTTATCTTTTTCGAAAACCCTGTTGCATTTTTTTTTTCTTTCTTGCCTTTTCCCCTGGTTTATTTATCTTTTTTACGGGGAAACGAAATTAAACTCAAAATTAACTAAGTGCTAAAAGAAATTTGAACTAGAACCGATATGCCAAAATAATATCTAATTTAAAGCCGGATTTTCATGAAAACTTGCACCACGGTCACTTGGAATTTCAAATTTCAACTTCTTGCGAGAACGAGTTAGTGTACAACAGAAAATAAAGGAAACTAAAGTGACATGATGCTATGAATTAAAGCGAAACTAAACCACACTATGTGAAATCAACAGTGGATGAATACATATATACTAATTGCCAAAACTAACTATTAATTAAAAATAAAAAAATTATATTTTTCCTACAATGGTGCCAATCTGAAATGAATTAAGATCGGTGTGCAAATTGAACTACATCATCCGGATTTTTTTATTATTTTCCATGTTTATGCTTACTGAAACACGAGGCACAATCAACATGAACTAACAAAAAAAAGCCACGCACATGCTTGGTTTTACTTCCTTTCTTTTTCTTCTTTTTATTTTCTTTATTTTCACATGTGTAGCGAAATTTCCTTTCAATTATGTCAATTGGGTAAGTCTATCGTATATTTTCCTCTTGGTCGAGCCTATGAGAGGGAGCCAGGCTCGTCCCTGCTTCAACCCCGAAATTCAAATGAATTTATGGCTTGTTTGTGATTCAAATTCAATCTCATAACTAGACTAAATTAAATAAATTCATAGTTGAGCCTCATGTTTTCTTTAGCATGAACGTGTTATTCCTAATAAATGTAGTAAAAGCATATGCAAAAAATATGCAACCTAAAAAATTTAGGTGTCAATAATAAATGCTAACAACAATTTATAAATTCACATAAAATGAAAATCAAATCTATTTGAATAGGCTATTTCATTTATAAATGGTAATTAGCTATATCCATAATTTATATAGTGTGGTTCTGTGATTTGGTTTTGTTTTAGAGAACTTGAAAGCAAACCAAATCACAAACAAATAATAACTATATCAATAGAAGTCCTTTTTTCGGTCAAGGGGGATAGTACCCAGGTATTGTATCCTCCGCCCATTGTCCCCATCTTTCGTATCTTTCAAATGCCCCCATGCATTCATTCTACTACCAGCATTCCGTTGGATGTTGACTAGTCAAAGTTTGGTCAAAATTCTTGTAAATTTTCCTTTTAATTTCTTTTAGAAAAATAAAAATGAAAGAATGATGACGTCGGCCCCCAGCCGCCACCGCTGGTCTCCACATTTCGCTTCCAGCGTCAACCCGTTGATGGAACAGTGACAACCTGCACGTGAGCCCAAGCCACGCCCGGCCAGTCGCACATCCGCCCAGCCCACCTGGGCCGCGTGTCCTAGTGCATGACTGGGCCAAAAATGGTGCAAGGTCGCATGTGGGTCTAAGTTGTCACTAGATCCGTCTCGTGTAAAGCTGGGCTTTTGAAGCCCAGTTCTGCACCTATAATTTTTAGGCCTTTCACAACATTTGCCTTTTGCCATGCAGTCTCCATGACCAGTTTGGCTTAGAAACATGCAGTCCGTAGCCGTTCGAGCTCGAAGCTTGCAATTTGTCATGGCTAGATCTACTTTAAAGCTCGCAACCATGACCATACAACCTCGAGCTTGAAACTTGCATTCGTCATGGCTTCTCATGCTTGAAGCTCGTGCCTAGAGTTGAGATTGAGCGGCCATGGGTGTGAAATTTAAAGATTGTGGATCTCAAGCTTGCAGCCATGGCTGCTCGAGCATTTGAGCTTCGGCCACGGCTAGTGGAAGAATGGTCGTGAGTGGGTGCAAAGGAATTGCATTGTTAGGGTTTAAATATTTTGAAGAAAAGAAGAATTACAGGTCAAAGATAGAGTCAACATTTGAATATAAAGAAAAAAAAATTAACAAATATTTAACGACCTTTACGCCACATCAACAAAAATTCACATGGCCCCAAAAAATTTAGCAACATTTGAACCTACTTGAGATTTTAGCTTCAAAACCATTTTGAGTCTCAAAAGCCCAAAAGTGAAAAAGTACCTAATTCCAATATTAAACCAAACAAAAATGCACAACAGGCCCAAAATTTGCTTGGAATCTTAAAAATATAGATGAAAAAAATAAATAAATAAGGAGGCCCAAGGAATGCTACGGCGTCTCCGGTAAATAGTCCTAGGATGGTTTGAACTCTTCCGTTCGATTATCTTCTTTGATAAAGTTTTTTTTTTTTTTCAAGTGATTTATTCGATTTAATTAATCTATTCGCTTATTTCAATTTTTAAGAAGAAATTCGAGGTGCCATTTTAAACTCGACCAGAAAAGAATTAAAACTAGGATGTATAGATCTCCAAAGCAAGCTTGCATTGAAATTAAGGACAAAAGATTATTATGTCTTTTTATTAATTCTTATGATCAGTATTGGGCATCTAAAAGATGGAGAAAAACATTAGTAACCCTACAAAACTCAGCTCAATCATCATCTTCGTCATCAACACCCTGTGAATTCCTCAGTTATCCCTCAATTACGCCATTGATGTTGACGACGAAGATGAATTGGCCGAAGCCGAAACCCTACAGAACTCAGTCATTGATCTCCCATCGCTCACTCTCTCCACAACAAAATGCCCAAGCTTATCAACAACCTCCACCAAGTTGTGTCTGCACAAGAACTCGTCGCTGTAAACCCTCTCCACCTCCCTGTCGAAGTCAAGCACGAATACGTGCGTCTCCGCAGAGCCGCCCTTCTTGCTCCTTGCCAGCACCGCCGCCGTAAATATCGCTGACATCCTCCCCGGCGCCGCCTCATGATACCCACTCGGCCCCTGGATTAGTATCACGTCCCAGCTCAATTCGTACACGTGGTTGGGCAAGCTGGTCAACGCGAGCTTGCATTCCGAGAAGAGGAGGCTCTGCACCGGCCGGCACTCGTTGCGGAACTCGCCTCTGGCCGACTCAAGCAGCCTTTTCATTTCGCCGACCCTTGTCTCGTACTGCACGTCATAGGCCTCGATTCCCGGGTGTCGCTGCTCGAACCTCGAGACAAGGTTCTCGTTCTCTTCGAGAAAGACGGTGCGGCCGTCGGAGTTGAGGGCTTTGTACAAGAGGGCCTCGTGGGTGAGGCCGAAAACGAGGAGATTGCAGTGGGAGGCAACAGCGGCACAGCGGGCAACTGCGGCGGTTATGGTGGCGAGCTCTGAGGACGTCATGTGGGTTGGGTTGGTAGAGGCGGCGTAGTGGAGGAGGGCATCGTATATGGACAGTGGAAGCTGGAATGAAGAGGCAGTAGAGCCCGTGGCAGTGCTTGTGGCGGTGGGGGTGGTTGTGGCGGCAGCGGTGGTGGTGGTGGTGGTGGTGGTGATTATGGTTAGAGTGAAGGCGGTGGTGCAGAAGGCGATGATGAAGATGAGCCACAAGCGATTGGTGTTTGAAGATGATTGCTTTTGGATTGTGGAATGGAGGAGTATTAGCTTTGTGCTTTTCATCTCTTAAAATCTCTCTCTGTCTGTCTCTCTGTCTCTCTAAGCAATTTGTTCATTTCATTTCACATAGTCAGAGAAAGGTCTTAAGAGAAAAAGATTCTAATCCTAATTAATGCAAGAATTGCAGTGAACATTGTACATTAGTGTGAATAGACTATGCGGGAATCATTGAGATGAAGGAATTCGTGCCCAAAGAAAAACAAGACACGGAAAAAAATAGATAAAATCGTACTTTCCAAAAAAAACCAGATTCTGATACAAATTAAAAGAAGCCTACCTTCCCTATTAACCTCTTATCGATGGACACCACTTTGTCTCATGCGAAAGTTTAGTTGAGGAAAAAGATCACAAAAAACCTCAAACTTTGTCCAAAATGACAAATTTATCCTAAACTTTTTTATTTTGACATAGAAAACCCCCAACTTTGCAAACTGCGACACATTTACACTATTAAGGGCATTTTCATCTTATTCTTTCTATTTTTCCTTTTTATTTTTTTTTTTTTTTTTCTTTACTCTTCCCTCTGCCGGCCATGGCGGAGGGAAGAAAGAAGAAAAAAAAAAAAAAAAGAAAAAAAAGAAAAAAAAATTTAAAAGTAAAAGGATCAAAATGTCCTATAATTCAGGGTAAGGTTTTTTGTGTTACAAAAAAAAATTTGGGTAAATTTGTCATGGTTAGCAAATTTCGGGGTTTTTATGTCACAAAAAAAAGTTTTAGGTAGATTTGTCACTTTGGGCAAAGTTTAGGATTTTTGGTGGTTTTTTCCTTTAGTTTATAAATTAAAGAAAAGTTTCAAATAAAGACTTAAAGTGGATATTATTTCAAATAAAATAAAAACATTAAATTTCATCGTTTTCTTAAATAATGAACAAAAGTGGAATTTGTTTTGAAATAAAAATCCGAAAATGGTATATCAATCTCAAAAAATGGCCTAACCTCATCGACTGAATGGCATTTTCGTCTTTTACCTTTTTAAAATTTTCCTTTTTTTTTCCCTTTTCTTTTCTTGTTCTTTTCTCTTTTTTCCTCTTCCCTCCGCCAACCACGACAAAGGTTCTTGGAATCAAGTGAGGGCCGCCCTCACCACATCGATCAAGGGTCTTATTCCTTTGAATTAATGAATAGTCACTAGATTTTAGGGTTTATAGATTAATATATATGCATTTCGTTCTTTTGCAAAACATCTTATTCCTTCGAAGTAATGAATGAATTACAAGAGATCTTTCATCTTTTCTTTTATTTGGAATTTGCGCTTGTGAGTGTGTTTGTATCTATACGCATATTTGCGATTTGAGTTATCCGTGTTTCTATTGCTTCTACTGCGTAAAATCATTTGTTTCGAAAGCATTTTTCATGGAGAAACAGAGGAACCACATCATATTGTTTGTGTAACATCCCGGGCCCCACCGTGTGATATTGTCCGCTTTGGACACTAAGTCCTCACGGTTTTAAAACGCGTCACACATATAAAGGAACCCAAGCCTTATAAAGGCTCCCAGGAACCCCTCCTTAAGCGATGTGGGACAAGAGGGAGAGGAATCCCTTCCCCTTCCCTTGCTCGCGTCCGAGGACCGGAGGCGCGGACGCACCGCCATCCCTCCTCCCCGCGCACCGCCGCTCGGGTCGTCACAGTTTGGTTGCCAAAAATAACTGGTCTTTTGAAGTCGGGCGATCATCATGATTAAAGAGTAAGAGATGGAGAAAGGAAGTGCGGCATTGTTGTCATTCGCCTTTGCTCGTGCGCACGATTAACTCTATATTGTCATTATATAATTGGGTCGTACGTAGCCTGATTGATTCAATCATGGTGGGATTTGTTGTTGCATATGAACATCATCATGTCGTGTCTTTTGGGGTCTATTGATGTTGGTGGCAGATAATACAAATCTTCTCCTAGCTAAAGAACAAGATGATAGTAGTCTCCAAATTTTCCTAGGTGCTTAAGGTTGGTCATCACTACTGGTGTCATCACAGGTGTGATCCTATCGTGCCTCGCCACTGTCGCTCCTCGTGCCGAACCTCCGCACCTAGCTCAACCTCTCTCTCTCTCTCTCTCTCTCTCTCTCTCTCTCTCTCTCTAACTTCCAATGGAGGTTGGGGCTAGGTCCATGACCTCCATTGATGGAGGTGCTCAACTTCATGTCTAGGTCGCATGATCTGGCCTCTTGTCGATGGGCAACACTCTGCCTCCTACACATGAGTTTAGTTTATAACATTAAAGAAAATAAATCGGATGCGATTGATGCATGTAGAAGGACCGATTAGCAAACATAATTCTAGGGGCTTTTTCACGGAAAATTAAGAATTTCAAAAGTGTACTTCCTAATAATGGTCCTATAGTCAATGAAAAATATGTTCATTATCAACAAAAATATTTAGATATAGAACTTTCTTGATAGTAAAAAAAAAAAATTGTTAACTCTTTATTTTAAGGGAAATAAATAATTGGTCTTTAGAAAAAAAATTTGAAATCATTAATTTTTCGTAACACAAACGCACCCTAGACAAATGAAAATCATGCCACATGGCTCCCGTGATGCAAAAATATCTAACTAGATAGTACCTAAAAAGTTGAAATGAATAACCTTAAATCCCAACAAAATATCTAAAATACAGAATATATAAGAAAATAAACTTAATCATAATCATAGAAAATATTCACCAGATTTCAGTGTTTTTCAGATTAATATGTACATTTCGATCTCTTGGAAAGCATCTTATTCGTTTGAATTAATGAAAGATCTATGAAAGTCCTTTCTTCTTCTTTCTATTTGGCAATTTGCACATGTGAGCGTGTTTGCATCAGTACGCTATGCATACTTACGAGTCTAGTTATCCGTTTTTCTATTGTGTCTGCTGCATAACATCATTTCTTTCAAAAGCATTTTCAATTTAAAAATGTGGAACTGCATCATACCGTTAGGCGATGAAATTATAATAGACCTTTTTCAAGTCGAACGATTAATCATGATTTGATCATCATGATGAAAGAGTAAAGAAATGGAGAAAAGTGCGGCATAGCTGTCATTTGCTTTGGCGCACCATTAGCTCTATGATTGATGTACTCGTGGAGGGATTTGCTGTTGGACATGGACATCGTGTCATGTCTTATGGGGGTCTATTGCCATTGGTGGTAGATAACGCAAAATCGTCATCCCTAGCTAAAGAAAAGGGTTACAGTGGTCTGAAACTTTTTATCAACGTTTAATATAATGTCAAAATATTTCTTATTTAAATTAACCTTTAAATTTTCTAAAATCAACTAAGATATGATTCTTCCGTTAATTGGAGTTCAACATCACGGGCAATCCATTATTGATGTGGATTGGCCAGCTCAATTAAATTTATTTTTATTAAAAGATCTCTTCTTTTTTCTCTTTAACTCTTCTGCCACGTTCATCAACTATCGCTTTCATTGGCCAATCCATAAGGCTGGCCATCACCACCAGCGTCATCCCTGGTGCGGTCTTGCCGTGCCTCACTGCCATCACTTTCCCCGCCGAACCTTCTTGCCTAGCTTAACCCTCTTTCTCTCTCTATGCATGCGTGCGTGACGTCCAATGGAGGTTGGGACTAGGCTTGTCACCTCCTCCATTGGTGGAGGCGCCCGAGTTCATATTTGGGTCGCACGATTTGTCCTCAGGTCCAGTCTAAATTGAATTAGCTAGTTAATCATGTCCACGTAGGTGTCCTCGTCGACGTTTTTATTGTGTAGTTAAATAGTATTAACTATCACATCAGCAATTTTTGTTAGTCTACTTAACGAATGAACATATTGAGTCAAATTCATGAAGTACAAGTACCATTATATTGCCAAATATTTTCAGGGCAATATTGATACATGGGGAAAAGTTTAGGGAGTGTGAGACCACCGTCAAGTGTCTTAAAAGTTTAAATTTTTAATGAAGGCGTCATTCAATATTTAAATATTCTAACATTCATACTTTTACGCAAAAACAAAAGAAGATGATACAAATCATCAATATCATCAATCGGGTATATAAGTGAGAAAGCTTAATTAATAGAAAATGGTCTTTTATGGGAATCATATTTGCAGAGAAAGGACGTGAAAAATGTATGTTTTACCTCTATATTAGATCGTCCAACACAACTGAATGATGTCAAGATGCTATTCTATTAATTCATTTCAATCTTCCTTATGAAAACTAGTAGAAACGGTTCCTTGTAAATTACAAAAACCAATCTTCCATTTTCACCTCAAATACTAATTTCATATCCGTGAATGCCCAAATCTATCTATACTTTGCAGCAAGAAATTATAAAACAAAAATTCACAATTTGCACAATCTAAATTCCACGGTTTGTTAGACTCAAAGATAAAAAAAAATTGACCTCTTTTGGACAACAAAGCGCAAAATGCATGCTCAAAATAATAGAGGATGTGGAATAAATCATAATAAAAATTTTAGAATGATTTTTGTATTTTCCTTGCATAGTGAAAGATGTAATTGAGCCACATAGGAAGCGTGAATGAAAGATTACGGGACAATTGTTTAATCAGTGTTAAACTTATTATAAGGACATCAATTGAATTATAAACTTTTCAATTTTACAAATTTAATTTCAAACCTTTACTCGAAATTCTAGATTTCTACTTAAAATTGGCCGGGATGACTACATTGAAATTTTGCGTAAATGTTGAAGACTAAATTAATAAAATTGAAAAGTTTCGGATTAAAGTGACATTTGTTAAATATATTTAGGACTGATTGGGTGATTTTCCCAATGATTAACCGTTGCAATATTTTCCCTTCTCTAATAGTCTGTTTAAATAAGATAATAAACAATATATAAGAAAACATACATATAAATTAAAAAGAAGTATATATTTGTATGTTACGGAAAAGAGATGTGATATCTTTTGCCCATATGGTTTTCATTAGGTTAGTAGCTTGCTGTTTGTCAATGTCGATCCTCACGTTTGTCCACCAAAAGTCAACGTTCACGTTTGCCCCACTAATTTGGTATTTAGGTTATTCCAAGTTCTATTCGCACGAAAGCGGTGCTTACTCGTGTTGTTCTGTTGGAGTCTGAACACGTCTTTAATTATTGCCTTGGCTAAACTTTGTATTATTGATGTAATCAAATCAATGATTGTGCCCTCCATGTAGTAAAATGGCATCAATTTACGTGAGATATTATTTACTATTTATTATGGAGAGCAATGTCTTATAGCGATGCCCAGACTTTAGACGATAAATCCCAGAAAATTCCCATTTTCTTTTGGTAGTTGTCATCTTATTATGGAATAAAGCTGTTGAAAATCCAGAAAGTTTGTACGAGGTTGCCTTGAATTTTCTTTTTTGCAATTAAATTCTTGAACTATGATCTGTTCACTCATGGGTGGCTGCCACATGACTCCTCCATGCTATTCTTAAAACATTAAAGAGAACAAAAGTTAAATTTTCTTCTTAAAGGAAATTTAGAGAGACCACGCTACTGCGGGCTCGAACCCACAAGCAACTACCAGTTTTGTTCGAGTTTGATCAATGGAGTGAGGACAGAGGTTGGAATCTTTTCCAATAGAAGCTCCCTCAATCGGCTTTGCCTTTCGAAGCGGCGACAGCAGCAGCATCTGGGCAAGGTGGTGATAGCTCAAATTGGGAGACACTCCTTCAACCTCTGATGGCTTTATCGATGATGCTGCATCGATTTCCTGGGATTCATAGAGACCGAAGATGACTAGAGATTCTTCGCATCTTTTTCTCTCGCTATTTAAGTCAGTCATATCGGACCTGAGCAGGTCCTTAAACTATTCACATGGTTTCTTGGGAAGGGTTTCCCTAAAACCCCTCTCCATAGGGCTCTCCGCCACAACCCAAACCCCCTTGGGGGGTAAGGATCCCACCCTGGATCCCACGATGCCTCATCACCGTGAAATACCGGGTCAAGGTACAGAAAATGAAAGGGGCTTCCCCTATTTGGGGCCTAGCCTGGACCGAACCAGACGAGCTCGAAATAATTTATGCCGAGCCCAGAGGACTTGTTTAGGCTTGATGTAATCGGGTCGGGGCTACTTTTCAATGAAAAGCAACTCGAAAAGCAACTCACGAGCTTACATCTTGATATGCCATTTACCACAAAATTCTTTATCTACGGTAGACAAACAAGCATTCTTCTCCTTTTACATAGCTAGGATATGAACTTTTGCGGCAAAACATTACCATGCGAGTCACTCTTATCAGATTTTGCAACAATCAAGCGAATTCCATGTCCCAAGTTCCAACAGGCCTCCTCATACCCATCAGTTCTAGAAAGGAGCACCTGATTGCCTTTGGGAAAGAACGCTCAAAAAGCAAATGCTGTCTGGATTCAAGAGCAGCTAAGCACAAGCCACATCGATCAACTGCAGAAGCCCCATTTTTTCATTTTCCCAAAGGTCTGCAACCTATTCAAGATTGCTAATCGAGGGCCGAAACAGAACTTAGGGGTGTTCGGGTTAACGCAGATCATTTTATGACATACAACCTTTGGCCTTCTTTCTCTAACCAGGTTCCAAGCCTCAATCCAAGTAAAACAACCCCATGCATTTCCAGTGAACATCACTCTGATCTTCAGCAATATGACAACGCTAAAGCATCCCGCATAACGCTGTCTTGTATTTGCACCAATAGATCTGATCTGGTCGGAGACAAGACCACTCATCTCCAACTAGTAAAAGTAGCTACCAAAGAGTTGATATATCTAGAGCAGTATAATGAATCACTCTCTGAGGATAAACACCCTCTAGAAATGCCACGAGGATGCCATGATCACACCACAAATAAACCGTCCTGTCCATTGCCAATCACTTGTCAAGTATGTCGCTTAAGAATGGACCTAACTTTTAGCAGCTTCCTCCAAGTATAGGTGAGTTAATTTTAGGAGTAACAGAGCAAATAGAAGTCTGTTTCAGCAAAAAATGTGCCCTGCTTTTAGCAACAACTTGTACCGATTCCTGAGAATGCAAGCTTTATTTCATGTTTCCAGTTTCTTCAAGCCTAAAACACCTTCACATTTTGGAGTGCAAACTTCATCTAAAGACACCTTATTACTCTGTGCTTGCTTAAGATTTCCTTTCTACAAATGAACCTAGTCTTTACTATCAACCAGCTCGACCATCTTACTTTGGGAAAACAAACTTTTGACTTCCAAAATTTATCAGGCTATAGATTACAGCCTCGATTAACTAAGCCTTCCACCGTAGAAAGATGTCTCTCAATTTAACCTGAAGTTTTTTTCTTCTGAAACTACTCGTCAGCATCATAGCTTGACAAAAGAGGTCAGTTTTCTGGGGATCGAGCTTCAAAACTTAAAGCTCTTCGAATTCCAGAAGCAAGGACCACATTTCTTGTGAGCTCATCCAATTTATAGAAATCATCAGCAAAACCTCTTACTTTCTCTCGAAAACAACTAAGGTCATGTTAAACCTAAGTTTATACTAGTGTTGAAACCCGCACTATGTGTGTGCTTGAGCGCACAATTGATCTCCCTTTCCACATGGTGAAAATCAGCTTTGTTTAAATATATTGATTCTGGAAGTCATAAAAGCTTCAAAAATTCTTCCACGGCATTCATCGATCCACATGATGGTGGATCAAAATGGACATAATTGAGCAGACGAAAGCAGTAAATGTTCCAGGGACCACATCCAAAGGATAAAACCAAGTCACAACGGTTTTAAGACATTCCTCTGGACTCATCTAAGATGTGAGAAAGTAGGAAGGAATTGTTGATTCCAGATGAGAATTAGGCACAAAACTGAAGCACCAAGGAGTAAATTGAGATGTACAACTACCTGACCAAGCGCACCTTGCTACAAAGTGGCTCACTTTTCTCTCTTCTTTCAGTTCAAATCAGAAGATCGATGTGAAACGGAGAACAGGAACATGGGAGTAATCAAGAAGTGACAAGATCTGGTGTTTCTGCTTCAACAGAAAACAAAGCCGCGTGTACTTTGTCCAGCCAATTGTCCAGTCGGCCACGCGGTAATTTGAACAGTGGAATGCCCAAAACTCTTGGTTGCACCCATGAAACGGATAATGTCCCCTCAACTTGATCAATTATGCCCTCAATAAGATGAATCTGAGTTGAGATTCTAATATTTGGACTCTGTAAAATAAGGTAAATACTTGAATATCAGTTTTCCATTACGTATGCTAAAGCAAAGAAGGGTGCAAGCAATTACAAAATCCAGGTATTTTCCATGACTGCGTATGCAAAAAAGGAAGTTGTACTCCAGATGTTTAGCAACAGCACACTGACACATATCCGAAGCTCTTCTATTCTTACACCAGAAATTGTGGCGGAGGACAATCTACAAGCATGAATAACTCAAAGTAATCATCTTTTACAGCCCCCCAATTATGAAACATAGCATCAACATTATTAAAAATAAAAAATAAAAAAATAGAATGCTGATTCACATCAGCCACCACTTGTTGTATGAAGCTATTTATGAGAAGATGCTCGACATTGTTTGCTTTTCAATCAGCCCCTCACAGGTAACAAAGAGATGGTGGATACTCATTAAATTGATATTATTCAAACCTTACAATATACCTACAGACGAACACTTCATGAGAAGACGCTCGACATCCTTTGCAGAAAGTTTTGTGCACTCTGCAATGACAATCATGGGAATGGTTCGATCCTCAGAGGGTCGACTGCAAAAATCCACATCGCAGTTCTCCAACAAAGCTGTAAACTCTGATATCCAAATTTGTAACTCTCTAATCTTAAGTCAGCTCACCAGATACCCATAATTCTTGTAATAACCCAACTAACAGATGCACAACACGCCGGAACATGATTCCACTCAATCGAGCAGTCCACAGAAGCATAGCAACATAAATAAAGTACGAAGCTATTACCATATGAAGCTAGAGCTTGAACTCATGCTTAACTACGCAAAGATAAATCACAGGATTACATTCAACTAAACACCAACTGCCACACCGCTCGTACCTGTTCTTCAGCAATTAGCTGGTGATCCAGAGCTTGAGCTCAGGCCCATGCCTCCCACCACTGATGGAGTTAATGAATGCAACCGTCGGAGCCTCACGTAGCACCCAAATTCCTCCAGCCAAGCTGTGCTGAAGAAGAAAGACTTGAAGCTCGCGATGGAACCTGGGAAAGAAGAGAGACAGCGGACGACGGACTGAATCTCGTGAGGAGTGAGCGAGCAGCGGTGAGGACTGGGTGATAGAGATTTGCTTGAGCAGGGGGAAGAGAGGAGGAACAAGAAAACGTGAAAGAGATTTTAGAATCTGTCTGCTGTCTCCGCTTACTACAATGAAGCAGAAATGAATAGAAAGAAGGCGCACCAAGGATCCCTCTTAATGTTTCAGAGTCCACTGGTGCATAGATTCCGAAGTCCCGCATTTGCCTTTTATCAATCCGAATCATCTCTCTAAAAGACTCCCAATTGCCGCTGAAATTGCAGTTAAATGTTATGTCCATCTGGCACTCATTTGGTATTTTTGAGCTCGATTCATCAAAAATCTCTATAAAGAGTACATTCCCACGACTTCTGAACTGCTGTAAAAACTCTAATTCTTGAATGCCCTCCATACGCCGCAGCCTCCAGCAGGATTCAATATGTAACCTCCTCAATTTCTTCAAGTTTGACAAACCTTTTATCCTTCGTAATGAACAGCAGCCTCTAACAGTAAATACTTCCAATGATTCCAACGGAGAAACAAAATCGATAACTTCTACCGTCCGGCACCTCTCCATATCGAATTCTCGAAGCATCTTCAGGGAGCTTAGGAAAGGGAACTTTCCCCACGAATGATCAAACATCTCGGGAGTTCGTACCTCATTGTACCCCAGGTCCTTAGGCCGAAAACACCTGCTCTGGGCACATAAGACATCGAGAGACGGAACATCAGGTTGCTCGTACACCTCGTTTTCTCTCAATTTTTCCAACATAGAAAGCCCACCGAGATGTACATATTTCAGTTGAGTGTGGTAAAGTTTTAAAACTATCAAGTTTGACGGTAGTTGTTTGAGGGTTCGGAGGTTTAGTCCATATAAAGTCAGTTCTTTCAGCACAGAAAGGGAACCCAACTCTCTAGTCGGCGCGCGGACATTCAATAAGCAAATGTGTAGCTTGCTTAGTTTGGATAACCTCCCAATGCACCTCAAGTCACCAGTTGGAATTACATTTGATCGGCTCAACCACTCGTCAGAGCGATCAGATAGGAACAATTCAACTAAATTAGTAAGATTTGAGAGGTTAGGGATAGTCAACAACGAAGAAGATATCAGCCGTAGAGTTGTCAAACTTCTTGGGAGCTCCGGCCACTCTTTTATCCTATGACGATGTTCCAATTTTAGTGTTTGGAGGCGTAGCAATTTGCTCATTGTACCAGGCATTTGTGCAATTGGTGTCCATGATAAATTGGCATATGATAGGCTCCGTAGTCTACCAATGGAATCTGGTAATCTTGTAATATTCGTGCATGATATATCCAGCTTCATCAACGACTCTAATTTCGAAATTGAGTCGGGGAGTTCGCTCAAGCTATGACATCTATTAAGAGAGAGGTGCCGAAGATTTTGTAGCTCTCCAATTTGTTCGGGCAAATTTTCAAGTTCCACACATGACTCAATATTCAAATCAGTTAGCAGCCTCAGTTTCCCAATAGAGTGGTCAATTTTCTTCAAAGACGGATAATGACAAATAGTCAACTTCTCTAAAACTGAGCATTCGAGAAAGGTTGGTGTCCCACATATGAAGCCATTATTTTCAAGAGTGAGAACCTTTAATTTATTGCGCCCTACAAAAGCCAATGAAACATCATGACAGACAATTAGATGTTTATACAAGAAATAAATATGAATTTGGGGTCCCAACTTGGATCCAATCCTCTCACCAATTGAGAAAAAAAGACTACAAATCCATCAAATCCTTCATTGAATGAGAAAATTACACTAGGAGGGAAACTCACGAACCTTAATTAGGTAACGGATCTCATCTTTGTTGGGGTTAGAAAAACGAAAATTCATCACAACCACGTTCTCTAGACCCAAATTAGTTGGTGTGTTGCCCATCAAAATGATCCATTTCAACTTGGAAAGACAGCTCGTGAAGTCACCTTCACAGACTACGTTACTCAACCAAAGAAACTTGAGATGTGGGAACCGTCTAAGTTGCTCCGCTGTGATGGTCGTACGATTGTTGTTGGTCGTTTGCAAATGGAGTGCTTGAACGCTTTCCTTGATCTGCCAATGACATTGAGGAGCAGGAACTTGTCAATAATTCCGCAATTTAATTTGTCGAAGGGAAGAAAAAATGAAACAGAAGAGTTGCTCCCAAATAAAAAACGTGAATCATCAATTAAGAAGAGGGTATAAGCAATTTTCTATTCAAATTTGGCCATACTTTACCTCTGTTGATCTTAATTCACAAATGATGTCATCTTTATCCCACAATCTGGTACGTTCTTTTTTGGCAATTACCCTTCCAAGATCTCTAAACTGATCATGCATCTCAAATATATCATTATCTAAAACCTTTATCATGCACCTCTTAATAAGGACCTTGAGGGAAATCTATGGGGAAAGCTCACAATCTTTCCACACGTACATTGGATTAGTCTTATTCTCACCAATGAAAAAGCATGCAACATCGAGGAATATTTGTTGTTGATCTAGATTTAAGGCATCATAGCTTATCTTTAGTTTTCCCAAAACATCCTCATGAGGTGTCTTCTTTAGCTTCTCTAGCCACTCTTCCCATATTTCTCTTTCTTCCTCGCCAAAAAGCGATGAACCTATTGCTTCAAGAGCTAAAGGTAGTCCATCTGCAGTAGAGACGATGCCCTTTGAAAGAGTGTGGTAATCAGCTGGAGGAGAATCGTCATTGAAGGCACGTCTACTAAAAAGTTTAAGGGCATCATCCTTGCTCAACCGCACCATTTCATAATCCTCAAATTGATACTTAAATTCCCTAATATTTAGAATGCTCGTCTCTAGTAGTAACAAGTATTCTAGTGCCAGGATACAAAGATTTCTTTCCGATTAGTTTTTGGATTTGGTTGGCCTCATCAACATCATCCAATACAATTAGCATCTTCTTATTGCAAATTGTTTCTTCAATCTTATTAATCCCATCATCAATGTTAGCAATGTTAGGAGTCACTCTAGAATAAGAGATTTCAGACAATAATATTTTTTGTAGCTTGACTAAGCCCTTTTTTGTTGTTTCCCTCACGTCATCGAGAAAGATGCAGTTTCTCCCAAAACGAGGACATAGTTGGTTGAAGATAATCTTAGCGAGTGTTGTTTTACCAATGCCGCCCATCCCGTAGATTCCAATGAGCCGCACACTATCAGAATCAATGTCTAATAATTTTTTTATGCTTGCTATTCGAGCCTCCATTCCAACTAAATCTCCCGTTACACTTCTCTGTCTTATTTTAAGCCTCACCACAACCTCTTCAACAACCTCCTGGATAAGTTTCACATAGCTGCCACAAGTGGAACAATTTCAATTGAGAAAAGTCACAAATTTGCTTGTTGACCAACCATATACTAACCAACCAAGTGGGAACGCAATCAAGCGTAGGATATAGAAGAGAAATGTTTGATACATCAAGTAGAAGAATCAGAATTTCTAGCAAAAAAGGGCCCGATTGTACAAAATCATTTTCAAATCATGATTAGATTGTTACCCTGGATATTTTTCCAACTCCCATCCCGTGATGCCACCAGCTTCTTTGAGAGCCTGCTGCCACGTCTTTATTGAGATAGCTAGTATAAACACCTAGAAGGGGGTGAATAGGTGTACAAACAATTTGTCGAGATACGGAAGCGATTCTTGGCAAACGATAGAAATGAAATTCTCTCTTGATTAACAAAATGAAATACGATTGAGGTAGAGAGAGTGAGGAAGAGAAAATTGAACACAGGATTTATAGTGGTTCGGCTTATTCCAAGCCTACGTCCACTCTTCCGCACTGACAGCCCACCGACTGGATTTCACTATGATCAAAAGAGAAGTTACAGCACAGCTTTGCCTTGATTCCACAGTGTAGATGTTCTATCACACCTCCTCAAGGTTTCTTACAAATATAGACTCTCTTTTGTATACAAGTATTTGCTCAAAGGGATTGTCTAAACAAAAAGAGCTTCGACTTTGGAATTCTTCTATCGCGCACTACTTGAACAACTAAGACCGTCTTCCTTAAATACTCCTTTATGCCATCATACCCGTTGGCACTTACCAAAGGAATTCCTCCAATCTACCTGTTGGACGGAATCAATCAAGAAGATCGTTCAAGCTATTAAAGGAACGTGTCGATAGCCCATCAATCCTGTTCGCCCATACAATCAAGATCTCGGTTTCCATAAGTAGAACCTTCCAATAATATTTAGGCAATCACCGGATCTTCAATCATCGAGTCAATCTCGATCAATCAAAGGATTCCATTACGTCTCTTCCAGCCACGAGATCTTCTCCGAGTTGATAAGGTTAAATCTTTGACAAAACATCCAGATTCCGATAGCCTTTCTTCAACGGATTAGAGACTCATCAATGAGGATAGACTTTGAGTCTTGAGTCCGGGCTGTTCGGAGGTCTTCGACTTTAAACAACGAGTCGCAAGCCTTCGACTAGACCGATAGAAACGTTTTGTCAACTTCAAAACACTTCAAGAAGATTTCTCCAACAATCTCCCCCTTTTTGATGGTGACAAAACTTTCCTGCAGATTTGGATAACTTTGGCCTGCAAAACATTTCTCAAACACATATGCATATCTTATAGAGATAAATGGCTTAAAAGAATAATACTAGAATCTGCAACCACAGAAAATAGATTAGTCTAGTATATAATAAAGCCATCCATAAGATATCAATACTAGTTTAATAAAAGCAGTCAAGTCCAAGTCTAGTTCAGTTCTCATCCAGACACAAAACAAAGTCAAAGTCGAACAGAGTTTAAACAACAAAACAATCCAACAAACAGTTAAAAGTTTAATGATTGAAGGTTTGAAAGTTTGCTCAAATCTTGCATCTCTCCCCCTTTTTGTCATCATTAAAAAGGATGAGATGAAGTCAAGATTGCTTGGGAACGCGGACAAGCTAGAAATCTTCCATAGACTGAACGATGCCTTCCAGCCTTTTAAAATCTTCCTTTAGCTGTGCAATCTCCTCACTCTTGGCATTGGCCTGATTCTGAATAGAGAGGGCTTGCAACTTATCATTCAATGAACAGGAAGAAGCTTGACCTTCATTCTTCAAGCTTTGAACCTCGCATCCCAAGGCATAAATTTGACCTCGCATTTCCAAGAGAATATCCATGATTCTGCGAAAATCTGCTCCATTATCGTCCCGAGTACTTGCTTCGGCTCGATCTGATGGAGTAAATGCAGACGATGGTAGATCAGCATAATCTCGCATGTTTGGCGATGAAACTTCATGACCTTCTTCTGGAAATTGAGATGTATAAACATCCTCTGGGTCTGCAGGTGAGCGACTGACTCCTTCACTTGCATCAGGATATGAAGACTTCACTCTTTTCTCTTGATCTCCCCCTGTTTCCATGCCTACAGGTGGAGAAGAGAGTTCCTCAGGTTCTCCTTCTTCTCTTCTTTCTTCTTCAGGTCTTTCTTCCTCTGCTTCTTTTTCAGATTCTCTTTCTTCTTCTTCCTTCTCCTCTGCATCCTTCTCCTCTGCTTCTTTTGTCATTTGTTCCGAATCTTTCTGTGGAACAGGACGACTTAAATTCTTCAAAGCCATTGCAGAGATGGTGATATCATCTTCATCATCTTCATCCTCAACGAGGAGAGCTCTTCTTCTTTTGGATGGAGCAACCATGGGCTCCTTCCCTTTTCTTTTAGCTGCAGAAGAGGTTTGATGAGATTTGGTAGGAGTCTTCTCCTTGAATTTCTCCAACTCCTTGCTCAGTTCCTTCAAACGCATTTTGGTCACCATTTTCAGTCCTACCACCATATGATCACATGGTCGAACACAAAAGATTTGTGGAGGCTGAATATTCAGATGTTTGAATAACTTCGTAACAAGGCTTGGGTAAGGAAGTTGACCTTTGTCCTTCATCATTGCTCTATACATGTGAAACATGACAAAGGTGTGAGGGAGAGAAAACCTTTTCCCAAGGAGAATGGCATACATCGGCTTGGCCTCGAACTTGACACATCGCTTTTGGAAGTTGATTTCGGTCGGAGGCAATTAATCACAATCTTGTGAAGCAAGATGTTGAATGCACTCATCCTTAAATAGGTGATCTTCTCATCTGTTCTCCTATCCTTCACCAGTTCAAGTGTGGCTCGAGCAATGGAAACTTTAATTGGTTGATATCCTCCTCTTTCAACTCCTAACACATCTCGACATATTCATATCCACAACATAATCTTGGTCTTTAACGCTGAAGGAGAATCTATTCGCATCCAAAAAGCTAAGATTTGAATAGAAATATGCGAGTTAATTCAAAGATAAGCCTCGTATTGTCGAACATAACTTTTCAAGTTGAAGATGATTGAACTTTGCCCTCAAGTTCACATTCACGCATCCGTAAAATCAAAATCCACACTCCTAGGGTTTATTACCCCACGCTTCAGCAATTTCGAGTACGATCCTTTTGTTCCTTTGATCCGAACAAATCTCCCCTTTTTCCTTGAGTTTCAGCCGCAATACCCATTTTCGGTTGAAATAGGCCGTACTGTATTGTCATCATCATTTCCATCTACAAGATTCGGCCCCAGATTTCCTCGGCCACCCCTTTACGAGCAATTCCCAAACTTTCCATTTTTCGCAGAAAGATATATTCGTTCTTATATCCTTTGTCTTTAAGAAAATCATCAACATAGTTCAAAGGAGTATGAATTCCTTTTAAGGCACGATATAGCTTGCAAATAAAAGCGGGCTTTTGAACTCTTACTGGGTCTGCATCCTCGATGATTTCTTCCTGTTGTTGATGATCAATGCCTTGAAGACTAGATGGAGGAGAATGACGCTGCTGAGAATGTTGTGGGCTCGCTTGCGATCTGGAGTCACTTCTTCTTCGATAAGATCAAAGTGCGTAGGCCCCTCACTCATTCGCCGTGGTCCCCGCTTGCGATTCTCGAAGACTTTCTTGAAGATGACATCTTTCTCGGTTTTGGAAGATTCCTTGCTTGACTTTCCCAGGAAAGATGACAACTTTTTGAAGATTAAACAAAGAAGACAAACGGGAATGGAGGATCGATGCTTTCTAGGGTTTTTGAGAGTAAAGTGAAGAGGAATCGACAGTGCACGATTGGTTAAAAAGATAGATAAACGAACCGTCACAAAGGAAATAAAAAAAATGCCTTTTCAAAATAACTGTCTTTTTCCGCAAAAATAGCCATTTCAAAAATAACTTCCTTTTTGAAAATGAAACGATGCAATATTTTCGTTAATTAAATATAGCAATAATTTAAACACGATCGACGATCGTACCTTTTCACGATAAGATTAGAGAGAGAAAGACTTATCAGCGATCGTGCCAAGACTATCTTTCGAGATAAAGTCTTGTAAGTCGCGAGTCCGAAAGTCTTTAGACTTTGATATCCTCATACCTCAAAATGTTGAGTCTGGAACATATAGATTCAAATTGATTTTTCTCCAAAGGCTTTGTGAATATATCCGCTAGTTGATTCTTTGAGTCAACAAATTGAATTGAAACATCTCCATTTTGAACATGGTCTCTAATAAAGTGATGTCGAATCTCTATATGCTTTGCTCTTGAATGGAGAATTGGATTTTTGGTGAGGTTGATAGAGCTGGTGTTGTCACAATTAATCTTCGTACATGAGTCTTCAATTTCAATGTCTCTTAGCTGTTGTTTTATCCATAGAATTTGCGAACAGCAGCTTCCAAGAGCTACATACTCTGCTTCTGTTGTTGAAAGAGACACACGGTGCTTTGCTTCCTTGAAAACCAAGACACTCCCTACTTCCAAGCAACTGGCAAGTTCTCGAAGTGCTCTTTCTATCAACTCTGCAACCGGCCAGATCTGCGTCTGAATATCCCAGAAGATTAAAGTCTCCCTTCTTAGGATACCAAAGGTCGATGCTTGATGATGAAGCAACGTATTTAATGATGCGTTTCGCAGCAGACGAGATGAGATTCTCTAGGATCTAATTGAAACCTAGCACGAGATGCAAACACTCAACAAAATGTCGGGTCTAGAAGCGTAAGATAAAGAAGTGATCCAATGATGCTCCTGTACAGCTTTTGATCAACTTTCTTTCCTTCTTCATCTTTGTCTATCTTTAAAGAACTTGACATTGGTATGTCAGTCTTTTTGCAATTGTTCAGACCGAACTTTTTGACTAGATCATTTGCATACTTTTCTTGATGAATAAAAGTTCCTTCCTCCATTTGTTTTATTTGAAGTCCAAGAAAGAAGGTTAATTCACCCATCATGCTCATTTCAAATTCATCCTGCATAGTCTTTGAAAATTTCTTGCACAGACTTTCATTAGATGATCCAAAAATAATATCATCGACATATATTTGAACAAGCAGAAAACTTTTGCTTTCTTTTTTAATAAAAAGAGTAGTGTCCACTTTACCTTTAACAAATCCATTTTGAATTAAAAACTTACTTAATATGTCGTACCAAGCTCGAGGTGCTTGCTTTAAGCCATATAAGGCATTTTTCAGTCTGAAGACTGAGTCTGGCTTCTTTGGGTCTTCAAACCCTGGTGGTTGTTCCACATAAACTTCCTCATGGATAAATCCATTTAGGAAGACGCTTTTGACATCCATTTGGAATAACCTGAAATTTTTATAACAGGCAAACGCAAGTAATAGTCGAATAGCTTCTAACCTTGCTACTGGCGCGTAAGTCTCATCATAGTCTATTCATTCTTCTTGCGTATATCCCTTGACCACGAGTCTTGCTTTGTTTCGTACGACTTCTCCTTTCTCATTCATCTTGTTCCTGAACACCCATTTAGCTCCAATAACAGTTTTACCTTTTGGTTTGGATGTCAATTCCCAGACATCATTAATGTTGAACTGTCTAAGCTCTTCTTGCATAGCTTCAATCCAACTTTCATCAGATAAAGCTTCTTCTATGCTCTTTGGTTCAATTTCAGAAACGAGAGCCACAGCACTAGACTCTTCTCGCCTTTTGGATCTAGTGCGAATTCCTTCATTAATTTCGCCGATAATGAGATCTTTGGGATGACTGGACTTGTGCTTCCAGTTACTAGTTGATATGTCTGATTGATGATCTCTTTCTTTATTTGAATCTTCACAAACAGTTTGATGCTAGACTTCCAGAGTCTGAGATGCTTCTTGAGTTGTAAGCTTTGGAGGTGCGGGAGCGGGTTCGATTCTTCATGATGAGTCGACTTGATTCATCATGCGTTGAGTCTTGAAATTTGACATTCATTGACTCCTCCACGACGGCTCTTTTTGTTATAGACTCGTAGGCTTTGCTTGATGTAGAATATCCAAGGAAGATACCTTCATCGATCTTTCTTCGAACTTACCAACTCGATCTTTTGCATTTTTCAATATAAAGCATTTGCAACCGAATACATGAAAGTATGAAACAATAGGCTTCTTATCTTTGAATAGCTCATAAGGGTTTTTCTCTAGAATAGGTCTTAAGAAGACTCTATTGATAATATAGCAAGCTGTTGAAACGCTTGACCCAAATTTAAAATCGTGAAGAAATCTTACTTTCAATTAAAAGAGTTCTAGCCATTTCTTGAAGAGATCTGTTTTTTCTTTCCACAACTCCATTTTGCTGAGGAGTATATGGAGAGGAGAACACATGCTTAAAACCAGATTCATCACAATATTTTGTAAAATCTTGATTTTCAAATTCACCTCCATGATTTGTTCTTATACTTGAGATAACACATCCTTTTTCATTTTGAACCTTTTTAGCAAATTTTTCAAAATACGAGAAGGTTTCAAACTTACTTGCAAGGAAATATACCCAGGTAAAACGGGAGTAATCATCCACAATTACTAGGCAATATTTCTTACCTCCAATGCTCTGGGTTCTGGTTGGTCCGAAGATATCCATATGTAGCAACTGTAGTACATGATTAGTAGAGACATGATTTATTGGCTTAAATGAATTTCTTACCTGCTTTCCCAGAATACATGGAGTGCATGGATAAGTCTTTTGGTATGGCAATTTGGGTAGACCTCGAACAAGCTGTTTTGATGAGACTTTGGCTAATTGCTTCATATTGACATGACCAAGCTTTTTGTGCCATAAGCTTGCTTCGTCTTGAATTGAGATGAGACATTGCGATTCATTTGGTTTCACATCCGGAAGATAGATATTTCCATGTCTTCGACCCATGAAAGACCGAGTAGAGTCTTTGCGATTCCCGAACATGTTCCTTCTTGAAAGAAGATCTTGAAACCGTATCACACAATTGACTAATGCTAAGAAGATTGTAATTGAGTCCTTCCACTAAGGAAACATTACTTATTGTGAGACTTCCAATTTTCACAGTTCCAAATCCCACAATACTTCCTTTGCTGTTTCCTCCAAATGAAACTTTTCCACCATTTACTTGAGCAAGCTTTATAAAACAGTTTGAGTCTCCTGTCATGTGTCTTGAGCATCCGCTCAATGTACCACTTTACCTTTTTCTTGACGGAGACTGCATTTAAAATAAAGTCTCAAGCTTTCTTTGGTACCCAAATTTTCTTGGGTCCTTTGGTGTTAGTAAGATAACAAGATATTAGCCCATACTTTCTTAACAGGTTTCCAAACCATAGGACACTCTTTTTCAAAGTGATCCGGACTGTTGCACTTTGAACATCTGAGAGCATTTCTACCTACAGATTTTACAAAAACTTTCTTGAAATGATTTTTGTAAGCCTCTCTCGAGGGTCTTTTCTTAATTCTCTCTTTTACTTTAGGAAAATCAATCAAGGGAATTGTTTTTGCTGTCATACCTAGACCGGACTTATTGAAGTAAGGTCTTTGAGCTGAAAGAATTTTTTCAAGTTTTTCAGACCCTATTGAAAATTTCTTTGAAGTATTTGATAAGTCGAGTTTTTAAAAGAGCATTTTCTTTTAAAAGATTATCTTCATTTTCTTTAAGAGTGGAAACAAATCAAGTCTAGACTTTTAACTCTTTCTACTAAAACATTTTCCTTTTGTTTTAGAGCTGAGTTTTCCTTTTTCAGTTCGGAAATTCTTTTGAGAGAAGTCTTAAGACTAAAACACAGTTCATCAATGTATTTAGAAACTTTGACAGGAATTTTAACATCACTTACTTCAAATTCATTGTCTCGAGTCGATCCAGTCGAACAGAGTCGAGTCGATTGTGCCATCGACATAGATTGGCATATTCATTATCACTTTCTTCACATTCTGTATCACTCCAGGTTTCGGCTTTGAGAGCTTTTCGAAATTTATCAGCTTTTCCTCTCTTCTTCTTCAGAAGAGGACAGTTAGGTCTGATGTGTCCCTTTTTTTTACATTCAAAGCAGACTATATCTTTGTTTGGTTCCTCATCATCAACAGACTTGGTCTGCTGTCTTTGAAAGCTTTGTTTCTTTGAGTTGAACCTTCTTCCTTTTCTATTCATTTTTTTGAATCTTCTTATCATGAGAGCAAGCTCTTCATCGTCCATATCATCTTCAGAATCTGTATCATCAGAATCATCATTTTATTTTAATGCAATGGATTTCTTACCTTTTGGATCTTCATCTTCATTGATCCGTTCCACTTCATAAGACTCCGAAGAGTTCCAATCGCTCGTCGACGATAGTGGCATAATTCTTTGAGTCTCTCTTATCGAAGTCTTTATGTGATTCCAATCCTTGGAGAGTCCACGCAGAGCTTGTTTACCTTCATGGGATCAGAAATTTTTGTCCTTGATTCTCAAGACCATTGACAATATCTGTAAAAACGGCTAAACATGTCGATTATAGATTCTCCGATTTCATTTTGAAGGCTTCATATTGACCGAGAAGAATATTAATTCTGGTTTCCTTCACTCGATCTGTTCCTTCATAGGTGATATGCAATCTGTCCCCGAGACTTCTTTTTGCTGTAACACAAGAAGATATTATATTATATTCAGTTGGTGACAAAGCACAATATAAAGAGTAAATTGCTTTTGCATCGAGTGCTTGTCTCTTGTTTATCTCTTCCTGAGTCATTCCGCTGGTCTCAACAGTTTCTTTTCCTCTTTCAGAGACTGATGCAGATGTAGGAGTAATTCCTTTTTCTACAACGTCCCATTCCAGAGGATCCTTTGATCGTAGGAAAGCTTTCATCTTGTTTTTCCAGATGTTGTAATCCTTTCCATCAAAGTAGGGTGGTCTGGTATTGCTTTGCCCTTCCATCAGCCCTGGTGCTAGCATACTAGCCATGGATCTTTAACTCAAGTAAAACACTTCAAACAAAGTGAGTACACATGAGCTCGATACCAATTGAGATAGCTAGTATAAACACCTAGAGGGGGGTGAATAGGTGTACAAACAATTTGTCGAGATACGAAAGCGATTCTTGGCAAACGATAGAAAGGAAATTCTCTCTTGATTAACAAAATGAAATACGATTGAGGTAGAGAGAGTGAGGAAGAGAAAATTGAACACAGGATTTATAGTGGTTCGGCTTATTCCAAGCCTACGTCCACTCTTCCGCACCGACAACCCACCGGCTGGATTTCACTATGATCAAAAGAGAAGTTACAGCACAGCTTTGCCTTGATTCCACAGTGTAGATGTTCTATCACACCTCCTCAAGGTTTCTCACAAATATAGACTCTCTTTTGTATACAAGTATTTGCTCAAAGGGATTGTCTAAACAAAAAGAGCTTCAGACTTTGGAATTCTTCTATCGCGCACTACTTGAACAACTAAGACCGTCTTCCTTATATACTCCTTTATGCCATCATACCCGTTGGCACTTACCAAAGGAATTCCTCCAATCTACCAGTTGGACGGAATCAATCAAGAAGATCGTTCAAGTTATTAAAGGAACGTGTCAATAGCCCATCAATCATGTTCGCCCATACAATCAGGATTTCGGTTTCCATAAGTAGAACCTTCCAATAATATTTAGGCAATCACCGGATTTTCAATCATCGAGTCAATCTCGATCAATCAAAGGATTCCATTACGTCTCTTCCAGCCACGAGATCTTCTCCAGTTGATAAGGTTAAATCCTTGACAAAACATCCAGTTCTGGATAGCCTTTCTTCAACGGATTAGAGATTGTCAATGAGGATAGACTTTGAGTCTTGAGTCTGGCTGTCCAGAGGTCTTCAGACTTTAAACAACAGAGTCTGCAAGCCTTCAGACTAGACTGATAGAAACGTTTTGTCAACTTCAAAACACTTCAAGAAGATTTCTCCAACATTTATATCCTTGGAGCTGAACTTCTTCTCATGATCTTCCCTCGTTTGCTTCAAATTTGATATGGCCTTTCTATACAATGGAGTTTTCAGCTTCACGTCATCGGGTTTCACGTCGTAGAAGATGGGCAATATGGCATTCTCTTTCCCATCTTCTTTAGATTTAGAGTTGTTCTCCACCATCTTTGCAAGCTCGCGGAGGCACCAATGACTTGAAGCATAGTTTTTGGAGAAGATGCGTATGTAGAGCTTGGAATGATCAATCGCTTGTAGAAGGTTGCCACTAATTCTTTCACCCTTTCGAAGCTCTTCGTTATCGATAAAAACACGAATCCCAGCATATACCAAGTCTTGGTGGAGGACATTGGTAAATCCACGTCGTGTATCGGGTCCTCTAAAACTTAGAAAGACCTGGTATTCATCTCTTAATGTATTGCTGGTGCTCATTCCTATCTCTGAGTTCGCCATAGGAGCTCACTTCGCACTTAGTAAGGTCAGCCCCCTCACTTGGTCTCTAAGTTCGCCATATGACATTTCACGCATTTGAATTCAATCCCGTTTGCCATCCAAAATGCGTATAGGCAACTTCGCAGTAGGTTCAGTTTCCAGTCACTAAAGTCGATGGCTTTAAAAAAGAAAAGATAAGGTGGAGGACAATTATGGAGCTACGCCTTTTTGCACGCCGAATTTCTTTCGAGCTTCTCCTTTGTGCTATTCACTTTGTGCTTTTGAACTTTCGGATTAAAAATATTTGATTCTCTATATCTATAGGTGGGCATATTAAAAATCCCAATCCAATATTGTAAAATAACAACTTATTTATATAGAGTAATAAGTTATTCCTAAAAAATCGCCTCTCATTCTGACACTTGGGACTCCAGATCATTAGAAAAATCTCATTCATACTACAGAGATTGGATTTGCTGCATTCTTTACAAGAAATGCTCCACCTAAGCATTACCTAAGCATATACTTACTACTCACTATGAAATATTTGCTTTGATCTCTACGCCTTGAAGACTTACCTTTAATTATAATCAATTTCTTTTAACAACTCAAATATTGTCATAGAATGTGCCTCTATATTAAAAACCAAATAATCATTTATTTCCTACTAACGACTATTAGAATATGAGCATGGTGTAGTTAGTGTGGTTTGGGCGTTAAATCAAACCAAATTATATAAATATGTTAGTATATTTTTTGAGTTTGAGCTCCTTGGATGAAATAGGATCAGATGAGGATTATAGACGCTCGACCATTGTTCAAAATTGGTGAGAGGAAATGCAGTGATGGCCTGTCAATGGCCATGATGCCCACTCCATTGTGGTGTTGCTTTGAACACGAAAGAAAGAAAGAGAAACCATGATGGTCCTGACCACTAGAAACGGCTTCGCTCAGCCGAAAAAGGGAAAACGAGATTAACGATGGCCATCGCCAATAAGGGCCGAAAGGGAAGACGACGAAGAAAGTTGCAAGGATGTTGGCCACTCATTGTTTCCTTTCTTCTTCTTTATTTGTTCTACTGAATTTCCCCTTTAAATACCAAGAGGAAGAGCTCTTAATGTCATAGAGAGCTCCAAAGGTTGCATAGAGCATGTTGAAAAGCGTGCCGAGAGTTCCTCTTGATCACAGAAATTTTAAATGCTAAACATTCTATGGGTTATTGAGTGTAATTAGAGACTGAAAAACACCGAGAGTATTTAAATGATATGATTTTTATCTTCATTATATCTTTTGATGTATAATGGAATCTTGTGCTGCTCTCTAAGTGGACGTAGATCACATGACTAAATCACATAAATTTAGTGTCCGATTCATTTTCTTGTTTTGTGCATTTTACTCGACTACTTTTTTTTTTTTTTTCAAAAAGGAATAAGGTTTGGAGAAAAGTGAAACCAAACTAAAAGATATTCAATATGACCAACATTAGGCATTCATGAAATGCAAAAGTATCTTCTATTTTCTTAAGATATCGATTAATATTTATAAGCTTAAACTCATTGTTGATGATAGAATTTGTCCCATCGCCTGCTTAACATTTACTCCAATCATAAGGACGAGGTTCAATGCAATCTACGACCCGTCTCTCCTAAGATTCCTCTGACCATGCATAGTAATGTTCTTTTATTGCCATTTTCTCCGTTGAGTCGCACCAGCCCGTGTGTGCCTTTCACTTTGCTTCCTTCATTTTCCATGATTTTATTGTTGCATATATTTTATTTATTTAGTTTTGAATGCGACATATCAAGAAAACCATAGATTTGCAACTACAATCTTGACATATTAAATAAGTCTGTTTTGCATGATTCGACATACATTTTGACAACATTAATTAGCGATACACTTTTTTTTGTTAGCATGATTTAACATAAATCATCTTCATATCTCATCTCTTAATAAAATTTTCATGAGAAATTGAAAGCCATTATGAACATCATTCTTCAGAATTTGAACCGTTGTAGTGAAATTAATGAAGATCAGATAGAGCCTAGCTACAATTATTTATTTTATGATTTGCTTTTTTTAATATTTGTTTTTCGTGGCGCTATTGGTTGCTTTGACTTGTTGACTAAATTGACGCATTGTACAAAGAACCCGTTTGGTTCAACTTTGGGGAAATGCGATTGGAAAAATGTAAATACCTTTAAGATAAAGGGGTTTTTTGAAATACTACATCGTTTGGTAAATTGTAATCTCAAATAGTATTGAAAGGTAAATACCATTTAGTAAAACTAATATTTGTAATGGGCTTTTGCTTTTATTTTTATTTTTTTAAATTTGAAAATCAAATCCGGCAGCCGGCCAACTCCCGGATGGCCAGATTTGGTCGCTTGAGGTCACAACCTCGGGCGACGCTGCTTGGAGGCGCGACCTCAAGCGATGCCGTTGCCGCCTGAAGGTGTGACCTCAGGCACCTGAGGTTGTAGAGACTAGATCTGGCTGTCCGACGACCAAATCTAGTCTCTGGATCGCCAGATCTGACGGCCTGAGGTCACGTAGACCCAAGCAGAGTCGCGTGGGTCCACGCACGGTAGGCAATGCCGCATGAGTTCCGCGAGCACTAGGCGAAGCCGCTTGAGGTTTGCGCGACCCAGGTGCCACCGCCTAGGTCGTGGGTCATGCCACCCCCAGGCGGTGGTCACTAGGGACGTGTGACCCTCAGGTGACGGTGGTGGCTATCGGAGAAGCTCAATGGGCAGGGAAGAAGATGGGCAGGGGGAAGAAGAAGATGTAGGGGGAAGAGAAGACGAACATTGATGTGGTTGCATTTCCAAAATGCCCAATGCCCAAAGCACCTCCTCCCCAACATTCAGCTTTCAGCATTTGGAATGCTCACATTTGGTAAATGAGCTTTCAAAAACATTTGCCAAATGCAAAAAAAGTCTTCGAGAGGATGACTTGTCCAAATTTATTTTTTATCTCATTTATAACACCAGTATCTAAATTATTTGACTCAATTAACACCGATTTATGCAGGCAAATTGCCCCATTCACACGCATTAGGTTAGCTCCATTCATAAGATGATTAGGGAACACTCCGGGGTAATGAGTAAAGGACACCGTGATCAAATCTGAACAAAACGTCATTTCAAAAATAGCATTCAAAATACACATAATGCATTCATGACGGTTTATACGACCCAACTTTGCACAAATTATGTATAAAACAACAATCTTTCCAAAGATATGGCAATCGGATCATAACTACGGTCATCTTTGATGCACCGCTTTATACAACTTAGCAACACCTTATGGAAATGCTATGAGCATGTACATCCTATGCTTTCAAGCCATTGCCTCAAACGATTGGAATAAAAAAAATAATAATAATAATTAAAAATTAAAAAATTAAAAAATTAAAAAATTTAAATAAAAAAAAAAAAACCGTCAATGCTTGCTTTTTTTAGTAAATTGGAAGATCATGCGATACCATATTACAAGATCTCCAAAGGATGCCAAAATGACATCCTTCGAAATCACGTTTTTACCTTTTAATTAATCACACATGCCACATACAACTTTAATAAATCCGAAAGGTTTCGAGCATGTGGATATCGATCTTTTCGGATGATTAGTTTTTGGACCTATTTCTTCAATAGCTAAAGGTGATAGAACTAGTACAAACACCTAGAGATGGTGAATAGGTGTTAAAATAAAATCTTGACAAGTAAATGCAAAATGAAATAAGTCGAGATTAAATTATGAATAAAGATCATAATATGTTATGCGAATAACCAAACTTCAAAGATAATTTGTAAGTATGCAAAAGACTTAAGTAAAATGAGTTGAGGGAAGAGAAAATTACACATAAGTTTTATAGTGGATCGGCTTAGATTAAGCCTACGTCCACTCTCTCACGTTGATAACCTACTAGTTGAATTCCACTATATAATCAACCAGAAATTACAATTGAGTACAAACACTCTGTGGTAGATCACATTATCACACTAAGTCACTCTTTTTGTTGTGTTTTTTTTTCCTTGATCACAATTTGTAAAGCTCACAAAGGAAGATAAGTAATATTGAGATCAGCTTCAAACTTTGGAATTTTGGGTTTGTGTCTCTATATCCTTGACCAATTATTCTCCTTAAATACTCCTACATGCTACTAGCCATTTAGTCAATCATCGGAGGATTTTCTTCTAATCTACCTATTGGACAAAAAGATTCAAAGAAGATCTTGTGACCGTTGAAGACAAAGAGAAAATATCTACTTGATTCTGGTCGTCCATACAATTAGAATCTTGATTTTTATAAATATAGCTTTCCTCATTTGGAACTTATCTTCAGGATTGATTTTATCAATCAGTTTGATTGATTCAATCAATATATTTATGGAAAGTAGAATCCTTAGCCAGATCACTAGCTATTGTTGTTTATATTCATAATTTGTCTCATTTTGGTTTCGTGTTGTATTCTCAATAAGTCTTATTCTGGACCTTGATACATTTTGAACCCATCAAAGTTAGGATATTGTATATGTGCTTCTCGAATAGAGTAGACTTTTGGCAAAGATTCTCGATAGTGCTCAGAATATATGCTTATTCAAAAACCTATTCTAACATAAGCATTAAAACTAAAAAAATTTGTGAACTTCAAAATATGGATGGAGTTTTCTCAACAAAAGGTAGTCAATATGTGGTATAGACAATGCCTTTTTAGAGTATGTAGTAATTGGCTGAAGGAAAGTTGTCGTTGGAGGCATGCCTACAAAAAAGTTTAAATGCATTTATTTTGAGTGCGCAGCTCATTGTTAGCCAAATTTCTGCCATTCTTTTGTATTGTATATTTTAGTAATAATAACATTATAATAATAACATTACATTCATTGATGGGAAGAGCTTTTATTACATTCTATGTGAAAAACTTCTCCACGAGATCATCCTCCTTCATAAATTTACAAAAGAAGAACCAACGTGTTACATTAGAAAAGAAGAAAAGGATGTTTGTTATGAGTAAATGATGAAATTCTTTACTTGAATGCGCGAAGTCCGATGCCACTTTCTTTAGTGAGAGACATCATTTTGGACGTTTGTATCGTGTAGCTCATGTGATTCAATTGAAAAGTTTTTCCACCAAGTCATCCTCCCTAAAAAAAATTTACAAAAGGAGAACCACTACCTTACATTAGAAAAAGGAGAAACGGATACTTGATTATAAGATATAAACGATGTAGCCCAATGCCACTTTCGTCAGTTAGAGAAATCATTTTGGACGTTTGTATTGCGTGACTCAGGGGTTTAATTGAAAATTATGGATAAAGACTCTTGATTCCATTTGCATGACTCACAGGGTTTTGTCAATGGAAGCGAAAAGGTTTTAAATAAATCTCGGAATCGACAAAAATTTAAAGGGAAACAAATATTACTATAAAATCTTCTTCCACGACCATTTGCCATCGCGCACAGCCAACTTTCCAGCAGGTGCAGAAAACATTATATATTATGGTCCCTTTTGCCATCAAAAACACGTCAAGGCAACTTCGCAGCAGGTGCAACTTCCAATTTATAGTCACTAAAGTCGATGGCTTTATAAAAAAATAAGGTGGAGACTATAATGAAGGTGTAACTTTTGTATAGTTGGACATATTTAATATTCCAATCAAATATTGTAAAATAAAATTGATCTATATAATGCATAATAACAAAATATTATGAAGACTAGTGGAAACGGTTCCTTGTAAATTACAAAAACCAATCTTCCATTTTCACCTCAAATACTAATTTTATATCCGCTAATTCCGAAATCTATCTACACTTTGCAACAAGAGATTTAAAAAAATATATATATATATATATATATATATATATATATATCTACTTCGCACAATCTAATTTCCGCAGTTCGTTAGACTCAATGATAAAAAAAAATTGACCTTTGTTTGACAACAAGGCACAAAATGCATGCTCAAAATAACAGAAGACGTGGAATAAATCATAATAAAAAGTTGAGGATGATTTTTGTATTTTCCTTGCATTTGAAAGATGTAGTTGAGTTGCATAGGAAGCCCGAATGAAAGATTATAGCAAAATTGCTTAATTAGTGTTAAACGTATTATAAGGACATCAATTCTATTATAAACTTTTCAATTTTACCAATGTAGCTGTAAACTTTTACAGAAAATTCTAGATTTCTACTTAAAATTAGCCGGAATGACTACATTGAAATTTTGCGTAAATGTTAAAGACTAAATTGATAAAATTGAAGAGTTTTGAATTAAAGGAGTATTTGTTAAATAGGTTTAGAACTGATTGGGTAACTTTTCCAAGGATTAACAATTGCATTATCTTCTCTTCTCTAACAGTCCATTTAAATAAGAGAAGAAGCAATAAATAATAAAACATATATATATATATATATATATATATTAAAAAGAAGTATATATTTGTATCTTACGGAAAAGAGATTTGCGATATCTGTTGCCCAGATAGTTCTCATTAGTTGCTTGAAATTTGTCGATGTTGATCATCACGTTTGTCTACCAAAAGTCAACTTGCACGTTTGCCTCACTAATTTAGTATTTAGGTTAATTACAAGTTCTATTCTTACGAAAACAGTATGTAATCAAGATGTTCTGTTCGAGTCCAAACATATCTTTAATTATTGCTTTGCCTAAACTTTTTATTATTGACGTAATCAGATCAATGATTGCGGATTGTGCCCTCCACATAGTAAAATGACATCAACTTACGTGAGATATTATTATCTCTTAAGCATCTACAGAAATGTTTTATAGCAATGCCAAAGTTTATACGACAAATCCCAAAAACTTACTACTTATCGTTTGAAAGTTATCATCTTATTACGGAGTAAAAGCTGTTGAAACTTTCTAATGTTTGTGAAATGTTGCCTTTGAATTTTTCTTTTTTGCAATTAAATTCTTGAACTACAATCCGTTCGCTCCAATTGGACCTTCCATTAAAAAAAAAAAAACACGAAAATGTTGATGTAGACGCTAAGGATCACAATGGCTGGCGAGTGGCTGCCACATGGCTCCTACGTGCTATTCGTGAAAATTAAAGATAAGAAAAGTTAAATTTTCTTCCTAAGGGAAATTTGGAGCAACCACGCCACTGCGGGCTCGAGCCCACAAGCAACTACCGGTTGTGTTCAAGTTTGATCAATGGAGTGAGGACAGAGGTTGGAATCTTTTCCAATAGAAGCTCCCTCTATCGGCTTTGCCTTTCGAAGCGACGACAGCAGCAGCATCTGGGCAAGGTGGTGATAGCTCAAATTGGGAAACTCTCCTTCAACCTCTTATGGCTTTATCGATGATGCTGCATCGATTTCCTGGGATTCATAGAGACCGAAGATGACTAGAGATTCCTCGCATCTTTTTCTCTCGCTATTAAAGTCAGTCATATTTGGGGCCTAGCCTGGACCGAACCAGACGAGCTCAAAATAATTTATGCCGAGCCCAGAGGAGTTGTTTAGGTTTGATGTAATCGGGCCGGGGCTACATTTCAATGAAAAGCAACAACTCGCGAGCTTACGTATTAATATGCCATTTACCACACAATTCTTTATCTACGGTAGACAAACAAGCATTCCTCTCCTTTTACATAGCTAGGATATGAACTTTTGCGGCAAAACATTACCATGCGAATCACTCTTATCAGATTTTGCAACAATCAAGCGAATTCCATGTCCCAGGTTCCAACAGGCCTCCTCATACCCATCAGTTCTAGAAAGGAGCACCTGATTGCCTTTGGGAAAGCACACTCAAAAAGCAAATGTCGTCTAGATTCAAGAGCAGCTAAGCACAAGCCACATCGATCAACTGCAGAAGCCCCATTTTTTTCCATTTTCCCAAAGGTCTGCAACCTATTCAAGATTGCTAATCGAGGGCCGAAACAGAACTTAGGGGTGTTCGCATTAACCCAGATCATTTTATGACATACAACCTTTGGCCTTCTTTCTCTAACCAGGTTCCAAGCCTCAATCCAAGTAAAACAACCCCATGCATTTCCAGTGAACATCACTCTGATCGTCAGCAATATGACAACGCTAAAGCATCCCGCATAACGCTGTCTTGTATTTGCACCAATAGATCTGATCTTGTTGGAGACAAGACCACTCATCTCCAACTAGTAACAGTAGCTACCAAAGAGTTGATATATCTAGAGCAGTATAATGAATCACTCTCTGAGGATAAACACCCTCTAGAAATGCCATGAGGATGCCATGATCACACCACAAATAAACCGTCCTGTCCATTGCCGATCACTTGTCAAGTATGTCGCTTAAGAATGGACCTAACTTTTAGCAGCTTCCTCCAAGTATAGGTGAGTTAATTTTAGGAGTAACAGAGCAAATAGAAGTCTGTTTCAGCAAAAAAAGTGCTCTACTTTTAGCAACAACTTGTACCGATTCCTGAGAATGCAAGTTTTATTCCATGTTTCCAGTTTCTTCAAGCCTACAACACCTTCACATTTTGGAGTGCAAGCTTCATCCAAAGACACCTTATTACTCTGCGGTTTCTCAAGATTTCCTTTCCACAAATGAACCTAGTCTTTACGCACAACCAGCTCGACCATCTTACTTCGGGAAAACAAACTTTTGACTTCCATAATTTATCAGGCTATAGATTACAGCCTCGATTAACTAAGCCTTCCACCATAGAAAGATGTCTCTCAATTTAACCTGAAGTTTTTTTCTTCTAAAACAACTCGTCAGCATCTTAGCTTGACAAAAGAGCTCAGTTTTCTGGGAATCGAGCTTCAAAACTTAAAGCTCTTCGAATTCCAGAAACAAGGACAACATTTCTTGCAAGCTCATCCCATTTATAGAAAATCATCAGCAAAACTTCTCACTTTATCTGGAAAACAACTAAGGTCATGTTAAACCCAAGTTTATACTAGTGTTGAAACCCGCACTGCGTGTGTGCTTGAGCGCACAATTGATCTCCCTTTCCACATGGTGAAAATACGACATTCAAATGGAGAGACCAGTTTACCTATGTCTTGTTTAGTTCTTTTGAAATCCATAAATGGTGGAAGTTGAGATCAACAGAAGCACATGACACTAGAACATGTGTGTACAACTGCATTGTTGGACTTTTGATTCTTTCAATATGGTCATTGAACTATTCCTAAATACTCAATGTAGCTCTTAAATTTTTAATCTGTTCAATCTAATACCTCAACTTTTCAACAAAGTCAAATTAGCCCTTAAGTGCTACTCATAGGATTTCATGATTACATAATTACTTGGATTTTAGAATATCTTTTCATTTTGATCATTTTTTTTTTTTTTATATTGACAGCAGATATGCTATCTTTTCATTACATTTTTATTTTTTTGGTTGTCACAACTATTACGATAGTTCAATGTAAGTAAAAGGGGAACCTTATTTAGAGTTGAATCGAATTGATAATTTTGCCGTATTATATTTAAGTAATTTCACTAGGATATCTAGAAATGATATTAGTTAATTTATAGATAAATCGTCCTAATATTGATCCTAATTGTTTAGAGAACAAAAAACATTGAAAATTTCATCGACCTTGAAAAATTAGGAACGAGATTTAGATTACAAAAGATTTTATCAACCTTAAAAACTAAGTAACAAGACCTAGATATACATAACTACGGATATCTATAAATAAATTAACATGGTGCGTACATACCCTCATGAAAAGGGAAAAGTGCAAAAAAAGTCCTAAACCTTTTGTCGTTGTGCGATTTAGTCCTAAACCCTTTTTTGGTGCCGATTTAGTCCTAAACCTTTTTACGTTGTGCTAATTCAGTCCTTTCCGGCCAAAATTGGCCGGAACTTGCTGACTAGACGCCGGCCAGCTGACGTGGCCCGATTGGCGCTGATGTGAACTATTTTAATAATATTTTAATATTTTTCAATTTTTTCAATTTTTTATTATTTTTTTTTTAATTTTTTTTTTCTCTTTGTCTTCTCATCTTCTTCCTCCAGCCGGTCGCCGGACCGGCCACCTCGCCGGTGGCCGCGAGGGCGGCCTCGCGCTGGGCGGCGAGGGAGAGCCTCGCCCGCTCGGTGCGAGGCCGCCCTCCCGAGGCCCGGGTGGCGAGCTCGCCCTCGCCGGATCTAGCGAGGCGAGCCTCGCCCATGGCCGCGAGGCAAGCCTTGCCAGCTCGGCGCGAGGAGGCGGCCGGATTCGGTCCTCGAGGTCTTATGGAACCGAGGCCTATCGTCGTCCTCCTCCAACACGTCGACGCCCGGCGGCGTGGAGGCGAGCCGCGGTGCGCACCGAGAGCGCCTTCTCGACGATTTTCAGGCTCAGGTCTTCGTTCGCTTCCTCGTCGTCGTCGCTGCCGCCGAGCGGCACCGCGTACTGCGGCTCGTGCTCCACATCGTCTCCTTCGCCGAGCTTCGCCACCGTCGGCTTCGCTCTCCTCCCCATGCTCCACGCGCCGAGCTGGCGGGCCTCGCCCTCGCCGGCCATGGGCGAGGCCCGACCCTCGCCCAGATCCGGCGAGGACGAGCCTCGCCACCCAGGCCTCGAGGGCGGCCTCGCTCCGAGCGGGCGAGGTTGAGCCTCGCCGGATGCGCGAGGTCGAGCCTCGCCGACCATGGGCGAGGCTCGAGCCTCGCCAAATCCGACGAGGCGAGCCTCGCCGCCCGGCGCGAGGCCGCCCTCGCGGCCACCGAGGTGGCCGGCGAGGTCGACCTCAACCTCGCCGGCCGTCGCCTGCGGCGGTCGCCGAGGTCCGGCGACCGACTGGAGGAAGAAGATGAGAAGACAAAAAGAAAAAAAAAATTAAAAAAAAATTAAAAATTAAAAAATTAAAAAATTGAAATATTGAAATATTAAAAAATATTAAAAAAATTATTAAAAATAGTCCACGTCGCGCCGATCGGGCCACGTCAGCCGGCCGGCGTCTAGTTAGCAAATTCCGGCCAATTTTGGCCGGAAATGACTTAAATGGCACAACGTAGAAAGGTTTAGGACTAAATCGGCACCAAAAAATAAGTTTATGACTAAATTGGCACAAAAATAAAAGGTTTAGGACTTTTTTGACACTTTTCCCCTCATGAAAACGCTCATCTTATGATTGCAGGAACAACAACTTGATAAAACACTTAAAACTTTATTATTATTGAGACCATAAGCTAAAATTTGCTTATATAGACTGGTAAAATTCTGTTGGCCCCAAAGACTCTTGAGTGCTCTGATTTTGGAAATAAGGAAGCCATTTGTCCGTGGGAGTCGCGAGAGCCGGAATCTTCAGTAGATAGAAGAGCGTTTTTGGGTTCTGAATAGAACCCACATCTTCGTGTTCACTTAAGTTCATCTTCGATCGATTACTTTGGTAAAGTCTTCCCCGACATTCTGCGTAATTTTTACGCTTAGGGCGTTTGATAACGATTCTATTTTGGGAAACAATTTTTTATCATAAATTATTTTTTCTGATTCTGTTCTCATGAATAATTTCTGAACTCCTGAGTTAAAAATAAGTTTGGTAGGATTCTTAGATTTTTTTTTTTTTGTTTCTTTTAATTTTTTAATTTTTTTTAAATTTTTTTAATTTTTTCCTTTTTCTTTTTCTCTTTGGCCTGTTGGAGCCTCACCAAGCCAGGGCGAGGCCTAGCCTCATGCTGGCTAGGGAGGCCGACCCTCGCCGGTGGCTTGGCGTGCTCCGCCTCGCCCAGCCAAGGTGAGGCACGCCTCGCCCAGCCAAGGTGAGGCTGAGCCTCGTTGTGCCTCGGCATCTCTGGAGGCTGGCAACGCCTTGACGAGGTCGCCAGTCCTCATTTGGCCGGTCGTCGGTGTCGGCCATGGCTAAGGCCGGCCACCGGCCAAAAGAAAGAAGAAGAAGAAGAAGAAAATAAAGAAGAGAGGAGAGAAAAAAAATAGATTAGAAATTGTTTTTAGGGAGCAAACTACTTTTTCTACTTTTTATTTTTGTTCCAAATCTATTTCCAGGAACAAAAATTTTACCAAACTGGTTTATATTCTTTTTTTGTTCCTTGAAACAAAAGAACAAAAATAGTTGTTCCGGGGAACAAAAACAAAATTTACCAAACAATGCCTTAATCATCAGCCACTGCTTCTGCTCTTCAACTTGATTTTTCTTTTTTCTGTTTTAAGTTATTTTGCGTGAATTTTCGTTGAGATTGTGACTGTTTATGCTGATCTGCTGGTCTTTAACCTGAAGTTCTATGATTAAATTGTTCTCACCCTCTCCTCACCCGATCCTCAGGGCTTTGCGAGCTTCAGTCTATAGTCTCTTCTTTCCCAGGTTCCGTCTCATGTTCAACCAACCTTCGATGATGCACGTGCCATTTTCTTTTGTGGAGCGGCATTGGTGGGTAGATTTAGTAAAAGGGCCTTGAAATATTTTAATCTACGTTTTCTGTCACATGTAATATTCAGTAGCTCGGAGAATGTCATATTTGGGGCTCTGAGTACGTGCTGTTTAGCAGCCAAATTTTGAAACAGATGATGGTTATTGAAAGATTGAAATGAAAAGATATTTGATAGCAGACAACAACCAAGAAGCTTTCTGCAAAAAAGATACTGGCACGGCAAGTCATGCTTTCTGCAATATCAAATGTTGGTGTTTGATACTAACTCTACATTCAAGCTTCCGATTAAAAATGAAGAGAAACACGTTTGGTAAATTTTATTCTTTTTTTGTTTCTTTTAATTTTTTAAACATTTTTATTTTATTTTTCATTTTTTCCTTTCTTTTTATTTTTTCTTTTTCGGCCGGTCCCGGCCTCCGCGGCCGGCCGATGGGGCCGCGACCTCGCCCGGCCACGGCGAGGCTCGCCGGCCCTCGGCGAGGCCGAGCCTCGCCGTGGTTGGGCGAGCTCGGCCTCGCCTTGGGCGGGCGAGCTCGGGCTCGCCCGGATCCGGCGAGCACGAGCCTCGCCATGGGCGGCGAGCTCGAGCTCGCCCGAGATCCGGCGAGGCCGAGCGTCGCCGGCCGAGCTCGCCCGGCCAAGGCGGGGCTCGGCCTCGGCCTCGCCGGATCGGGCGAGGCCAAGCCTCGGCGGCCGGTCGCCGGCCATGGCCGAGGCCGGCGGCCGGCGAAAGAAAAGAAGAAAAAAAAAAGAAAAAAGAAGAGAAGAAGAAGAGAGAGAAAGAAGCTCGCGGAAATGTTTCTTCATTTTGTTTCTAACAAGAAACAAAACAATAATTGTTCTTTTTCTGCATTGCTTATTTAGTTAAAACAAAAAAACAAAAAAACAAACGCAACCAAACGCGTTTATTCATTTTTGTTAAAACATTTTAAATACAGAAGTGTGCGGAAACACTTTTTTGGAGTGTTTCCATGCACACCCATACTAACTAGATCATGTAGAATTTAGCAAGTTCTAATAGACATTATATTTTCTTCCATAATCAATAGGAGGCAAAAATTAAATTGACTTAATCAGGATTTTCTCACACTTAATTTACACTCCCTTTCAATTTAATGCAACTATGAGATGATCGCGGTTCTTCTCCTTTATTGTGCATCCACTTTCTCATTCTTTAATAAATTTAACAAATTTTGCGCCTAGAGGAGAATTTTCACTCCTTCGAAAATGGTTTGGAATCTTCGCAATTTTTCGGATCAAATTTTCCAAATTCTAGATGGAAAGATTATTTGCCACTTGCAATTTCTTGTAAAAGAGATAACAATATTTGCAAAATATAGAGAATATCACATACTTTCCTTCCTTCAATTCGCGGATTAACTTTGCCAGTTAGAGGATATGGTTCTAACATATAAAAGCACGCATTAATTTCTTTCAAGATTAAAAAAGATTCTAATGTTTAAAAGAAAATCTGATTTTCAAATGTCTAAATCATTTATAATTATTCTATAGCTATGGTTAAACATATTTATATAGATACAAATGGAATTTATCTATATATATGCATAATAAGAAAATAGTCCTATAGAAAAGTTTAATTGCATTTATTTCAAGTGAGAAGTTCGTTGTTCGTCAAATTTTAACTGTTTTTTTTTGGATTGGACATTTTAGCAATAATAACATTACATTCATTAATGGGAAGAGCTTTTATTACATTCTTAATGTGAAAAGCTTCTCCACCATATCATCCTCCTTTAGAAATTTACAAAACAAGAACAAGCCCATTACATTAAAGAGAGAGAGAGAGAGAGAGAGAGAGAGAGAGAAAAGGCTGTTTATTGTAAGATATGATCACAAAATTCTTGATTTGAACACCCGAAGCCCGATGCCACTTTCGTTAACAAGAGACATCATTTTGGACGTTTGTATCGCGTGACTCACGACATTTAATTGAAAGTGACGGACAGGCAACTTCCCAGAAGCTGCAGCTTTTAATTAATAGTGAATGAAGTTGATGGCTTAGAAGAAACCGATGAAGGACAATTATGGAGATGTACCATTTCACACGCCCAATATCTTTCGCCTTTCTTCTTGGTGCTTTTGAACTTTTGAATAAAAAAAAAAAAAAAACTCCATTTTCAAATGTTTAAATCATTTATAATTATTCTATAGCTATATCTATAATTAAACATATTTATATAGATAAAATCACAATCTATATAAATGTATAATAACAAAATGTTCCTAAAGAATATCTCTCATTATGACATATGAGACTTTGGACAATTAGAAGATTTTCCTTCAAACTATTGAGATTGGATTTGCTACATTCACCACAAAAATGCTCCACCTAAGCACTACCTAGCAGTATGCTTACTACTCACTATGACGTATTTGTTTTGATCTCTTCCCCTTAAAGACTTACTTTTTTTTATCATAATTAATTACCTTCAACCTCACAAATATTGCAATATATGTGCCTTTATATTGAAAAGCAAATCTTTTACAACACTTATTTTCTTATTGAAAACTATTAGAATGCGAGCATGATATAATTAGTGTGGTTTGGACGTCAGCCAAACCTAATTATATAAACATTGAAATATATCTCAAGTCGGAGCCGAATTAAAACCGGATCGAAAGGGACTTATCGACACTCGACCTCTAATCAAGAGTGGTGAGAGGAAATGCAATGATGGCCTGTCCATGGCCATGGTGCCATCCCATCATGGTGTTGCTTTGAGCGTCGAAAGAAAGAGACCGTCCTGGTCTTGACCATAAGAGACGACTTTGCTCAGCTGAAGAAAGGGGAAAGAGAGAATGATGATGGCCAGTGGCCACCGCTGATACGAGACAAAAGGGGGGAAGGAAAACGAAGAAGAAAGTTGCAATAATGGTGTCATTTAACGATGGCCGCTCATTGTTTCCTTTCTTCTTTATTTGCTTCCAGTGAATTTTCTCTGTGAATACGAAGAGGAAGAGCTCTTAATGAGAGCTCCAAGGACTGCACAACGAGATTAAAAATTTGATGGCTTCATAAAAAATCAGATGAAGGACAATTATGGAGATGTTAAACAGAAAATATTCAGTAGTTCGAAATCACCATAACATCTGCCTACGTTGCGTGCGTGAGCTAAAGTGGCTCCACTCAAACGGCGACATATGGCGTGTGACATGGAATAGAGGAAAAAAAGAAGACCACGATCTATTAACCCCTTGCGGAACATAAATAGATCAGCGGGTAGTAAGACGGGGTCGCAGTCCCTAGAGGGAGGTCTCTATCAAGACAAATCAAAGGGCATGAAGAAGGGGTCGCACTCCTCGGAGAGAGATCTCCACTAGGTCAAATCGCATCACGTGCTTCCGTCCGAGGTCGCCATCGCATTCCTTGATGGCCAAGGTCCATTGCTGCTGATTTTGCCTATTTTGAGCGATGAGGAAGGAAGACGAAGGAAGGAGAAGGGGTCGCAATCCCCAAAGGGAGATCTCCACCAGGTCGAATTGTACCTCGTGCTTTTGCTCAGGGTCGCCATCGCGTTCCTTGATGGCCGGGGCCCGTTGCTGCTGATTCTAAGCAAGCTTCTTGCTTGGGTCGTCGCCGATGAGGGAGAGAGAAAAAAAAGGCTGCCGGTCCTTTCCTTTATTCCACGTCACATGCCATATGTCGCCCTTTGAGTGGAGCCACTTCAGCTCACGCGCGCCACGTAGGCGGATGACATGGTGATGTTCGAACCCCTAAATATTTTCTCGTAAAATCCAGCGGGACCCAGATTCTGTTGGCCCCAAAGCCTCTTAAGCTTTTGATTTCGGAAACAAGGAAAACTTTCGTTCCTCAAGAAGATCGAAGCCCGTTGCGAAAGGAAGCCAGCGGTCCAGGGGAGTCGGAAGAATCGGAATCTTCAGTCGAGCGAAGAGCGTTTTCGGGTTTCTGAATCGAACCTGCATCTTCATTTTCACTCAAGTTCATCTTTTTCGATCGACCGGTAAGGTCTTCTGGGAACTTCTGCGTGTTTTCCACTTTGAATCGTCGCGCCGGATGCTTCTGCTCTTCAATTTGATTCTTTTTGCTCCGTTTAAGTTAATTTGCATTGATTTTCGTCGATGTTGCGACTGTTTTTGCTCATTAGATCGTCTTTAACCTGGAGTTGTGCGGTTTCTAGGTCGGGTGGCGAGAAAATAAGGGAGATCTCTTGTGGTAATCAAGATAGATAGTAGTATAAGAAGGTGAAGTTGAGATTTCAGAAATGTTATGTCTTAGTTGGTTTCGAGTCGTAATTGCTGATGGGTGTCCGTTGAATTGCTTCTGTTGAACTTGCGTGTTGGTCTAAATGGCCTGCTTTCTTTGAACTGGAGATTATCTTACGCTTGAGTCGGATATTGGGAATGCGAGTAATTTGAGCATGGACACAATTTCTCCTATTAGAAATGGAGATGAGCTTCGTTCCCACTTTTCATTTTTAATATGCGGGCGGTCGATCAACAAAGTTGAACATAATCTGTTGTTAAATTATAGGATCGTGATGATCCCTGATGACCTCACAAAATTTTGTAATTGTATACTTTTTGCGCTTTAGTTTCTGAGATCTTATGTGGCATGTGTAAGGTTTGATTCCACGTTCATAGATATGTTGTCTCCTATTGACAGATGGGGGAGCTGGCTGGCGATAAACATGTCAAGTACATATTGTCTGTTGAAAAGGTAGGTATGAAATTTTTACAATTCTCTTCTTGTTCTCTTGTCCACTTCCTGCCAGTTTTTTGGGAATGACTTGGTTTATTTGGACCTGCCATTCAGCATGTTGGAGTTTACTGATTTGAGTTTTTGGGTTGATCTTGCACTCAGAAAAAGGATAGTTTTGAGTCAGTGGTTATGGAGCACTTGAGATTGAATGGAGCATATTGGGGATTGACCACTCTAGATCTTCTTGGAAAACTTGACACGGTGGATTCAGATGAAGTTGTTTCGTGGATCCTGCAATGCCAGCACGAGTCTGGTTTGTCTCTTGGCTTCTTTTATTGATCACCCACGAAAAACATGCAGTTAACAGAACCTCTGCTCCACATTTTCCAATCAAATATTTCTTTTTTGAAAGAATGATAAACATTTTAGCTTGTAATTAACAAAATCCTCTCTATTACAATAATGACCATATCTTAGGGGCGATTAGTGTTGCTTTATTCATTTTTTGATAACTTCACTCTAAAGGGCAAAGTGCGAATGTCACCTAGGGCTGCTTTTTCAGGTGGCTTTGGTGGAAACATTGGACACGATCCGCATTTGCTGTATACGCTCAGTGCCGTGCAAGTTTTGGCCCTTTTTGATAAGTTAGATGTTCTTGACATCAACAAGGTGACAGATTGTATCCTTTGGAATGAAGTGTCCTAGTTTGACAAAATCTTACCATAGATGCAAGTTCCTCTGTGTTATTTTATGATTTTAAGTTTTTGCATGAGATTAATAAACTTATCTTAGGCTCTGTTTTGCATGTAAGAGGTCAGATTATGTTAACTATTCATATGTTATAAAATTTTGGTTACAGTTACTATATTGTGTGTGTATTGCTAGTCAAACATTGATGAGGGGCTCTCTCTATGGAGATCCAAGTTGCTATTTTTTGATAATCTGCGGTATTAAATGCTCTACATTGTTATGCCTGAACTATTATTCAGACATCAGAGCACTGCAGAATGAAGATGGATCTTTCTCTGGGGATATATGGGGAGAAGTTGATACTCGGTGTCTTGTCCTTGTCTTTGATCAATTAAAATTTATATTCTTCTTGAGGATGTTTCTTAAATAATTGACATCCCTTTCACCCCTTTTTCCCTTCGAAGGTTCTCTTATTGTGCCATATGTTGTCTTGCGATACTTAAACGGTTGGATTCAATAAATGTGGAGAAGGCATCGTCAGATATATAGTGAGTTGCAAAACTTTGGATGGTGGGTTTGGTTGCACTCCTGGTGCAGAGTCTCATGCAGGCCAAAGTATGTCATAACCTTACGCTCAAGCTCTTCCGTTGGTTTCTAATTTCTGAATGGTGCTTATTAAGTTATGTATTTGCTTATATAAAAGGTCGTCTCCTAATTGTGTTGGTGAAGGATTCCATTCTAGGTCCTATCTAACCAATATTGCATACTGTTTTAGAGTGAGAAGGAAACCTGGCCCTTTGGTAATTAAATATGCACTGCAAAATGGTTGCAAAGCTGGATATCTTTTCGAAGATTTTATTCAAAACGAATGAGCTGGCTTGGACTTTATTCCACCATTAAAAGCAGTAGGTTTTTCCTTTCCAAAAGTTTGGTTATTCCTGATTTTCTCCATCAAAGTATGTGCATCTTCACTGTTAGGGAGAGATGATTGAAATATGAGAAAGATGAGAGGATATGGAGTATGAAAAATGAAGGGAAGAGAGAAGTCTTAATGGATTTAAAAGGAAAATAGTTACTTATTGTTTTAATGGAGATAAATATGTTGGTTATCAGCCTAGCCTTGGTAGGCTACTCTCTTATCATATTCAACTTTCATTGTCCTCAATGTTACAGGCTGAAAACTAGAGGAATGAGCTTCTATGTCTACTTCTAGCTTTGAAAACTTGGATTTTGACTTTTTGATGCCAAATGACAAAATGGTTGAAGACCCTAAAGGTAGAAGCACAAGTTAGAGGCAAACCCACCCCAATCCTTCCCTTCCTTAGAAAGCCCAACATTGAAGTTGCTTCCTTCTTTGTTTCAATGATTTGAGTTTATGAACTAGAGTACAATCTGCAGTGGAGATTTACTTGGTTAGATTTGCAGTATTTTGTTGTGTGGGTGCTCTGGCTATCACGGGTTCACTACATCACATTGACAAGGACCTTCTTGGCTGGTGGTTATGCGAACGACAAGTCAAATCTGGAGGTTTAAATGGCCGCCCGAAAAACTTGCTGACGTGGGTATCAAATGAGATTAAGCTATTATATGCGGACCATTTTGTCAAATTATGTACTGAACTAGTTGCATGGTTTCAGGTCTGCTACTCCTGGTGGGTGCTTTCTAGCTTGATTATGATTGACGAGTTCACTTTGGATTGACAAAGAAAAGCTTATCAAATTCATCTTAGACTGTCCCGGGTTCTTTAAGCGCATCCTCTATGATTGAATTGAAAACTTCTAGGATTTGAGTTACTACCTGAATGTTGAGTTTGGGGGAACAATGTTCATTTATGACCTTCTCTTTCGGACACCGAAAATGGTGGAATTTCTGATCGACCGGATGATGCCGTGGACATTTTCCATACATATTTTGGAGTGGCTGGTAAGTAATAGTTGGATTTTGCCGTGTTCCTTTGCCTTCTCCTCCTTGTTGAATTGGCTTTATCAAATTAAATTAGCAGTGAATTCAGGATAGGAGTTCGTTATATCATGCTGAAAGCGGAAATGGATGTCTGTTCATCCATTGATTTTAAATTGTTACCTGACAAAATATATTATCTGAATTATATTTAATTAATTTCAAAGTCATCCCTGAAGGATATGAGGTTGTCTTTATTGGTGAAGAATGTAAATGGTAACTGGTGACATACGGTGCTCATTGAATTCTTAAGGTTTTTCTTTCTTGGTGGTGATTTCAGGTCTTTCCCTTCTTGAATATCCAGGACTTAAAGCCCGCACGAGACCCGACCTATGCCTTGCCGGTCGATGTTGTTAATAGGATTTTCTTAGGCAGATGTTCAGCCTGACCACAGACCACACAATTTATTACATTTTCTTGACTTTCTGAGTAAACATACTAGCATCATTAACCAACTTTCTACTTCACTGTATACCGAATTCCACAAAAATTGAAATAGTTGTTGGTTGACACAACTTTTCTAGTGAACCATTTGTTACCACAGGAGAACCTAAACTTCTTGTAATCCTTTTTGTGCCTCTGTCTCTCTCAAGCTATAGTTTTGCCTTTATGTACCTTCATCTCTCTTGAGGCTCAAGCTATAGTTTCACCTTTTTGTACCTTAGTCTATCTATAAAATTTTGTTTGCTGAAACCGTCTGTGCAGAATTTAGCAGAAAAAGACAGGATGCATATCGGTTGTGGTTTGCATGGTGGCAACCTCAATATTCATGAGCACAACTCAATAGTTGGGGAGTTCAGTTTGATCCCTAGGATTCTTTTTATTATAAACTTGGTTCTTGTGCTTTTCTTTGGCAATAATCTAAGTCTTTGACGATTGGAAACTTGATGAAAATTGCTTAGCCAGCATCGTTCATGGACACGGTTGCTTGGTGTATGAGTGTGGTTGGGCAACGGTCTAGGGTAGAACCGAGGACTAACCAGGCTGGTCTAGTCTGTTCAATTTCAGGGCAATTTCAAGTAGAAAATCAGTTGGTTTCCCAGATCTGGTCCTGATGATGCAATTTTTGTTTCTCGTTCCAAACAGGAAAACACTTGGGCTTAGGTGTTATCTTGTTAGGTAAGGAACACACAACCATGAAAAGCACAAGGATCGAAAGTGTTCTTTTTTACAGAGCTAGGAAAGCTTTCAAAAGAGCCCCTGAAGGCAATTTTTGCAAAGTAACCTCCAAAATGGTGTTTGTCTCATAGAAGTCACTGAAGTTGGTGACTTCGTCTCAATTGACCTCCTAGATCACTGGCAGCACAAATTTTCATCGGACAACCATGTGCATCTCACCTGCCATTTTCCCCATCATTGGAAGGGCATCTTCGTTTGAAATCTTCTAAATCTAAACTGAATCTCCCAAATTTGAACCTAAAATTGTTCGATTCCCTTAAGTAGACTCAAATCTCCAAATCCTCGTAATATTCCAATTAGGAGTGCGGCAAGTCCTACCTTCAACTAGTTGCACCTTCACCTAGAAAGAAAGCGATTGCAACTAGTTGAAGCTACATTTCGACAACTCGGGCACATGTCGCATGGATTGATGACAGTGATGTTATGAGAACTATGTTGTTATTTTAGTGTTACTTTGGTTTGTTTGGTTAGATTTGTCTTTGCATCGTTTCTTCTTTTGTGTGAGTTGATGCATGTGAGTTGCATTTTCTAATTGCAAGTGGTAACTACGTGTGCATTTTGTAATTGTGGTGTCATTGTGATACCCGAGTGCTACAATGGTCTCTATATTTTTCAGGGGTGTGTTTTGGCATGTGTTGCACAGAAACGTATTCATATTATTTTTAAGTCCATATTGTATCAAATGAGAGATGTGAAGAGGTAAATTATTTTATGTTTGATAATAGGGGAGCTGAAGGTGTTGAAGAAGATGAGTTTGCCATTATTGATTTGGATGACTTAGATAAATTTTTTAAAATGAGGGTGTCAATGGTGATGGTTCAGTGGAGAGGGATGGAGATCGGGAATCTAGAGAGAGTGATGAGTATGTATATGTTTTAGCTAATAATGTAGATATCTTGAGTATGAGAAACCCAAATTAGCATACACATCCTAAGTTTGATGCTACAGTTGATATTAAGAATCCTATCTTTGGGTTGGGAATGGGCTTTAGTGATGCTAAGAAGTATAAAGAGTCTATTATGAACTGTCATTAAAAAAGAAGAAGAAGAAGATGGGAAATCTTCATTAAATGAACAAATAAGTCGAGGGCAATATGTTTGGAGAGGTATGATTGGCTCATATATGCTTCTAAAGTGTAGAAAGAGCATACTTTATAAATCAAAACTTTCATGCATCTACATACATGTAATGGAGCTTTGAATGTTCCTCAAGTAGTAAATGACTTATAAGCAAGGATTGTGATAGGTTGAGGAACAATCCTACATGGCGAGCAATGTGCTTCAATGAAGATAATTATGGAATAAAAGAATGTTTTCAAACTGTCAAGGGCTACGGTCTACGGTCTACAAAACTAGGGCTACACCAATGGGTATGATCATAACGAAGGAGGAATTTTGGCTATTGCCAAGCACTTTTTGATGCTGATCAGGGATCCACATGTGTAATCAAGACTGAGAAATGTCAAGATCAATTCAAGTGTAAAGGAGTCTATGTTTGTCTAGATGCATTGAGAGGTTCTCCAAGAAGGATGTAGGAGTTTTGTGGGGTTTTGATGGTTACCATTATCATCAGTCATGGGTCTAGTAGTTGTGGGTATAGTTGGCAACAATTAGATGTAGCCCTTTGTATTAGTAGTGGGACAAGAAACATACAAGACATGGCATTAACTTATGAGTATCATAACAAAACCTAGGGATTACAAACCTCGGAAAAAAAATTTAAATACTGAACTTTTTTTGTGTGATAAGCAAAAGAGATTGCTCCAAGGACTAACAAATCTGATGCCTCAAGCCGAATATAGAGTTCACTTGAGGCATCTCCATGAGAATTTCAAGCTGCATCGTAAAGGAGGAAAAAAAAATTGTTTTCTAAGGCCACAAAGGCAATTTGGATATGTGATTTTGAATTAGTAGTGGAAAAGCATAAGGTAGTTGATGAGAGTTTTTCATTGGATGTCCCAAAGGCTTCTAGTGTAATGGAGCAAGTCCAATTTTAGAACAAGCTCAAAATTTAACATTTTTCTGAGCAACTAGTGCGAAAGTTTTAACAAGAGCATCATTGGTGTTATGGATTGGCCTGTCCCCACAATGGTTGCAGCTATAAGAGTACAACTCATAGAGAAGATTCATAAGTAAAGGGATGAAATGGTGAACAACAATTGTGTTATCTTTCCTAGAAATCAGGATATTAGAACTTCAAAAGCAGGTTTTCAACGTCATTGATTCCTAGTTGGAATGTGGAGGAAAATTTTGAATTGAGTGGGCCATTTGGAGATAATATGGTTGTTAATATTATTGAAGATGAGATATCAGCGAAATCCCTTGCTATCGTGTTGTGGTGGTCATGTACACAAGGGAAGAGCCTGAAAAATGAGTTCCCACATATTTGAATAAGGAAACATTCATGCAGACCTATAGACATGTTGTGCATACTTTAGATTCCAAGTAAACATCGCCTTCTAGAGAACTATTACTCACAACAAATGTGTCCAAGCAAGTTGATAGACAAAATAAAGAGAGCAAAGTGAATGAAACGACTAACAATAAATTGAGAAAACGAAAGAAGAAAGTTGTGCGAGAGTTTGCAGGAACAAAGTTGAAGAGGCAGAATACCACAATCCTACATAGGAATTGTGGTGGATAGAGCATAAAAAGTGTCATTACAAGAACTCATTTTTCTAGCTCTTCCCTTGTGTATATAAGAGCTACCGCAACATGATAGCATGATAGCAAAGGATTAAGCGACCAGTTTCCACTCTAATATTAACAATTCTCTTATTTCCAAATGGCCCACTCAATTCAAATTGATCCTTCCCATTCCAGCTAAGAATCCATTATGCTGAAAATTACTTTTAAAGCTCCAATATCCCGTAGATCCTAGGACAGACCACACCAATTTAGTTAGTGCGTATGAATCTCTCCATGAGATGCACCATTATAGCTTCAAGCATTGTGATAATAGGCTTGTCCTTGGCATCAATGTATACTCTTGCTGAATCTTTCCCTTTAACTGTTCAAGGAAAGGTTACATCTTGAGCTTGTCTCAAAGTCGATCTCGCTTCATTGTACTGGAGGCTTCTAGGGCAACCAATCATAAGCCTTCTCATTAACTTTCTTCAGTTCTTGCATGGCCATTTCATAATTAAATGCATTAGTTATCATTGCAGCCTTTCAAACAAACTTTTTGAATTCTAACATTTTGTGATGCAGTCTAAAGTTCTCACAAAAATGCTTCAAGAAAAATCTATATTTTGCTTAAGGCATTGCTTGCATCAATCCCTTATGCTTGTCATGCGAAAAAAAAAAAAAAAAACCATTACTTTAAATTCTTAGAGTCTGTAATTCGTAGGTTCTACAATCATATTAATAAGCTTGTGCCATGTCTTGTACGCTTCTTGTCCCACTACTATCCATGCAAGGGGATACATCTTAATGATAAGTGTCAATCATCAAATCGCACAAAACACTCACATTATTCTTCTAAAAAACCCCTTAGTACATCGGCAAATGAAGACTCCTCTACACTTAAATTGGTCTTTGACATGCCTCAGTCTTGATTACACGTGAGGATCTTAAGTTGGCATCAAAAAGTTCTTGACAGTAGCTCATAAGCAACCAAAATTGCTCCTCCTCCTTCCACGTGATCATTTCTATTGGTGTTGCCCCGACCATTGCCCTTGATAGCTATAAAAACATTCTTGGACTCCATTATTATCTTTCATTAAAGCACCTGGCATGCAGGATTGTTTCTCAACTTATCACAAGATTTGATCACTAGCTATTTAATTGCTTGCTTAAGGAACATACAAAGCTCAATTGCATGTATGTACAAGTGTAAAGGTTTTGACTTGTATTGCGCACCTCTTCTGCACTTTGGAAGCATAAGCCTTCAGGACACGCTATTCTCGAATTATTTGGTTCATTCTTAATTGACCTTTCCCATCTCCTATTTTTTACGACATAGTTCTTAACAGACTTTTTTAAATTTCTTAGCATTACCAAAAAAACATCCCTAATTTGAAGACAAGACTCCTGGTGTCTACTTCAGCATTGAACTAGGGATGTGCATACCTATTTTGGTTATACTCACTACCGTCTCCAACATCTCAATTTCCCTCTATTGAACCGTCACTATTGGCACCCTCATTTCTTGAATTTCTTCTATATAAGTCATTCATATTAATAATGGCAAACTTGTCTTCTTTAGCACCCTCAATATCCCTACCATCAAACTTATCACGAATGTATGTTGTGTGCCCAAATCACCCATATGGATACATCCCTTAACCATTGAATCACTTTCATTGTATCGCGAAATATCATTTTCTGACGTGCATTGATTTATTTTGGGATCCAAAAAGTTCTAAACATAATTTTGCAAATGTTTTCACTTTTTTGGCCAATTAAGTCCATTAAGTTAATTTTTTGGTTAGAAATCGCTAATTTGGATACCGGTCATGCCACGTAGAAGAGTCGGCACTGACGTGAATAATTTTTAATTAGTAATTAATATTTTTTGAATTTTTTGAATTTTTATTTTTCTTTTATCTGTTATTCTCTTTTCCTTTTTTTATTTATTCTTTTTCTTCTTTTGTTTTCCTTTTCCCCTCGGACGATGTTTGGTAACCGTCGGTGAGGACAGCGTTCACCTGGGCTAGGGCTAGGGCGAGGGCGAGGGTCCCTCGCTTGCAGAACATCTCCAAAATAAAACAAGATCAGAAGGTTTGGACTTTGAAGCCATTGCCAACTCCCTGAACAAGTGGATCGTCATCTTCGTTCTCTTCGTCTCCTTCCTCGCCTTGCTCAGGAATCGCAAGGGCTCGAGTGCAGATCAGCATGGACGGACGGCCCTTCACCCTTCATTTTTCTCTGGATTCCCTCTCCCCCGTCTTCCTTCAGAGGAACGATGATGGCGTCATCGACCGAGAAGACCCCGCGCTCGGGGTCGAATACGACTTCTACCGCCACACGTGCCCTGTGCTGAAGAAATCGTGAGGTCATCCATGTCCAGAGTCTACTCCCAACACCTCGAAGTTGCCCCCGCGCTTCTCCGTCTCCTCTTCCACGATTGCTTCATCAGGGGTTGCGATGCTTCAGTTCTCATGGACGGTAGCCATGGAAACCGAACGCCGGCCCTAGCCCCCACTCGATGTGACAGGGCAGCCCTCACCAGCCTGGCCCAGGCTTCCCTCATTGATGGCTGGCAGAGGAAAAAGAAAGAAGAAATGGAAAAACAAAAGAAAAGGAATAAATAAATAATTTTTAAAAATATGAAAATATCAAAAATTGTCTTCATCAGCAACCATCGTGTGTTACGTAAAACGGCCAACATTCACATAAAAAAAATTTCGGCGAAAATTGACTAGATTAACTCAAGTGAACAAAAAGTAAAAAGATTTAAAACTCAATTGATAAAATTGAAAAGTTTATGATTGAATCAATGAAAAATCACAATAAGTTTAAAACTTTTTGGATAATTTTCTTGATTTATTTTCTGTTTGTCTTGCGTGTGCACAGCATGGGGACATATAATAGATGGTTGTCCCCACTTAGAAGAACTAACGAGGCACCGTCCCTAACTTGATCTCCAAGTTTGGGCTATAGTATGCTTTTTCTTTTTCTTAGTGCATCAACCTCAGCACAACACGACCGTCGCTAATCAACTGTCGAATGTCAAATGTCTTATTGTGGATTGGGTTGTGTCGGAGTGGTTAAGGTAGAAAAAGTCTGGATGACTATGATCTATTGGGACCCCAAGAAGCCTATGATCCCTTTACCATCGAAGGGGTCCATCTCATTGACCAACGTTCATGTTGACCTAACCTTTTGATGTTGATATAGCGAATCATCTGTCGTTCAATTCGAGAATCCTCTTGACAATGTTATCCTCTTATGGCTACAACCCGTGAGAGTTTACTATCGTCCTTACCAATTAGTGCAAATTTATATAGTTAATTCTTAGATTTTTTTTTTTTTTAAGGAAGAAGTTTTGGTAAAAGTCCTCAAACTTGTATAATTAAGAAGAGAATGGACCTGAGTATGTCCTTAAATTGTTCCATCTAAACTTTGAGACATAAAATTCGGAGGGATTCTCGCTTAAGCAAAGAAGATAAAGATTCACTGAGGAACATAGGGGCCGTGGGGGATAGTAGACTCCCCATCCTTCTCCCAAAAGAAAGGTTACTTATTAGATAGGCAGATATAGTAGCTTTCCACGCCTAGAGAGTGAGGTAGTGGAACTCGCAAGAATTCCTACAAAGTCGACCTGTGCTTCACAAAGTGTCTTTCAACTAACTTGTTGGGCCAATACCCTTGATTGAAAGACGTTGTGCAAAAAAGGTTTGGTAAAAGTCCTTCATCCTATATATTTAAGGGGAGAAAACTCAGCAGAGGTCCCAAATCTTGTGTACTTTATGAAATTCTAAACTTCTCAGCATTATAATCGGGTACTAAACATTCTTTAGAAAGTGCAATAAAGTCCATTTGGTAAATAGTACAAGATACTTGGTTTATGTAAACTTCTATGTGAATTTGGCATCTCTCAAGTTATATGTTCTTGATTCGATCCTTTTCCTCAATTCTTACCAATCAACCCTCTGGTTTTGCCGTCTTGTTCATAAATTCGTGCCTTGAGAATTAGGCTGCGCATGCAAACGCTTTTCTGTTAGGGAAGAGTTTTTTTCGAGAAATGGTTCTTTTTATTTTTGCCTCAGAACAATTTACGAGTAAAAGAACCCGTTTGATAACGACACAAAAATTTCTACTTGAAATGAAAAGAATAGAAATGCGTTTGATAACGCAACAATTTCTTTTTTGTATTTATTCATTTTTAATCTTGCTACGACGGATTACGGCCGCGGAGGAGGCGGCGGAGACAACAGCGGCGACGCGCGGCGGAGATTTGACAGGCGGCGACCATGGCGGTGACGGCAACCATGATCAAGCCGGGCGGGAGGCGGCCGAGATGAGCCCGTAGCTGGCGGGCGACGCGATGCGGCGACCGGCGACCGGCCAGCAGCCGGCGACCAGGCGCAGCGGGCGGCGGCGGCGAACCGTGGCAGCGGCGGCATGGCGACGGCGATAACCATGGCGATCGGATGGCGGCCAGGGCGTCACCATGATCCGGCGACTGCCGGCGGGATCGGCGATTGGGTCGGCCGTCACGATCGATTCGGCCGCCGACCGCGAGGACCGGGCGGGTGGATCGGGCGGTTGACGGTGGTCGCGGCAAGAAAAGGAAATAAAAGAAAATTAAAAAAGAAAATCGCCTTATTTCTAAATTGTTCGCGAACATGTTCGCTTTTTTTTCGCTTTTTCTGCTTAAAACCATTCGCTGCCAAGTTTTTATTCCCGAACAAAAAAACAATGTGGCGTTAGCAAACAGGTTTCTGTTCTTTTTTTGTTCCGGGGAACAAAAGAACAGAAACCATGAGAAACAGAAACGTTTGCATGCGCTACCTAAATCAACCGTGTTCTTGTTGGAGGGGGGACAAAAAGAAGAATAGGGGGATTGAAACTTATATCCAGCAAATCAATAATATCGAAAATGACCATTGAAATCGTCACCACAGACTTATACTTCGCACTTAAATCTGAATCTCTGGTTCCTTAAAACACACCACGAATGTCACCACCTTACTTATTCCTCACAAAACCATATTTCTTTAACCTGAGCCATATGTCCTCAATTCTTCTATCAAAGCCCCCAAATCATTGTATGAAGAGCCCCCTTCTTCAACTGCCCTTTTGGCCATAACCCCAAAGCTCCTTGCTCTGCCTCTCATCTCCCCTGCCCTCTCCCCCACCATTATCTCCTTCACCGCCCTCTCGACCGCCTCCTTCCTCACGAAATCCCCCACTAACCTTGCCCACCGCCGGGCCCCGACCCCGACCCCGATTCTCAGGACCTCGGTCACCAGCTTCTCGTTGTAGAACTGCTCCGCGAAGATGGGCCACGTCACCATCGGGAGCCCCGCGCTGATCCCCTCGAGCACCGAGTTCCATCCGCAGTGCGTCACGAAGCCCCCGACGCTCCGGTGATCGAGGATCAGGACTTGCGGAGCCCATCCCCGAATGATCAGCCCTCTGCCTTGGATCCTCTTTTCGAACCCTTCGGGCAGCCAATCGTCCTGCCCTTCACCCTCGTTTCCTTTCTCTTCTTTTCTGTCTCTGCTCACAACCCAGACGAAGTCCTGGCCAGAGGCCTCCAATCCCGTGGCGATCTCTCGCAATTGCGCATCCGAGAACTTGGACGTTGTGCCGAAGCAGACATAGACAACCGAGCCGGGCTCTCTTGAGTCGAGCCACTTGAGGCACTCGTGCCCGTTGATGGATTTTTCCTTCCCTCCTCTCTGGGCCTTCTCCTGCAAGTTCCTATTGCACAACGAAACAGGTCCTATGTGCCAAGCTCTCTTGCCGAGAGCATTCCTGTAGTGATCCACATAACTCGGCTCAAGCTCATGGAAGCTGTTCACTATCATCCCGAAACATCGATCCGCAGCTTGATAAGATCTCTTCAGCAACCTGGTGAAATCAGTCTCGACGCTGATCTTCAGCTCATCCGGGATCTGAGACCTCGTCATCATGATCTCGTCCGGCAGACCGGGCAAGCGAAACAGCTCGTCGTCAGACGAGACCTTCTCGTGAGGCCTGTGCCTCTGCACGCTCTCGGCCGCACACATGGAGAAGAAGCTCGTCCCGTGGAAGGCCAACCTCGGGATGCCATGCCCGGCCGCTATGTCGTTCGCAAAGGGAAAGAATATGTCGGCAACCAGCGCGTCGGGGGCCAATTCCTCTACGAGAGCTTCCAGGGGCCGAGACAGCATCGAGATGGCCCTGAAGAACTTCAGCTGGATGTCCTGCGTGGTGACCATGTCGAGGTTCTCGAGGCCTTCTGGGAGACCGACTTCTTGGGTCGGGAACTCGATAGTTCGGAGGTCGATGCGCGATCCCGCGTCGATCTGTAAAGAATTCTGGAAGACAGGTGCGTTGTGTGGGGTGGTGATTATGGTGGCTCTGGCTCCCCTGGCCGTGAAGAGCCTGGCCATGTCCAGGGTCGGCAACATGTGGCCGTGAGCCATTAGAGGGAAGAACAGGACATGGACTCCTCGATCGGATTCCTGTTCCATGGCGACGATGACGAAGAAGATGAAGAGAAGGAGGAGGAGGTTATGGAGGTTCAAGAAAGTGCCGAGTGATGGTAGGAAGGAGAGATTGGGAATCTTGTCATATGCTTTGTGCTCTTCCAAGATTCTTATTTTAAGGGACTGGCGACTTCAAGGTCGTCGTCGGGGACCACTTTAGTGTGCCGTGTTTGGAACTCTACTGAGTATCCACGTGACTTAGTATTTGTGTAGTTTTCATATGCTGGCTGGCCTTCCCTTTGGTAAAATGATGTTTCGATCTCGGAATTTGGAGTTTGGTTGAGAAATCACTCCTGATTTGCAATCGTTTATGGCCTTTTATCTCCTTAATTTCGTAGTTTGTGCATTTCACAGCTTTGAAAAACTTTGCATATTCCTCATTTGACTAGCAAGATGTTTTTTGGTGCGCTTGAAGCATGAACGAAGCGAATCTCCCTCAAATGAAACCCGCGTGTACGTGTGAAAGGATAGGGTATACTCCCAAAGTAGGCAATAATTCCTCTTGACAAGCTGCAAGGAATTACATAAAATGCGTTAATAGAGTCTAGCACGCCAGTTCTGAAAGGGTTAAAAGCGTGAAGTAAGTTTCTTTTTATTGAAAAGAGATGGAGTGTTAATGGAAAATTTATTGGTTAGTATAGAAAGGAGATAACCTAGCCTGAGTTTCATTCGGCAAAGGACCATGAGCAATCCATGAAGCATGAATCTGTCTATCTCGGGAGATAATACGTGCGGGAGTAGAGAAATGCAAATCCAATGACTATAGGGAACTAATTGGCTACCAATTAATGTCAAACACTATATACCACGTTCATTAAGTGACAAGGACAGTCTCACTTTTCAAATCCATTTAAATGAGATGAGCAAAGCTATTATGGCTTGGTGTGTTTAGCTTTTTAATTTAAAGCACCGGTGAGTAATTACATCCGAGGCTTGTTGCTTTTGCATAAAGCTATACATATGGTTCAAGATTATGACAAAATTCAAAACAATGAACTCAAATACTAACAAGAAAAGAAGTTCAAGTTCAAAGGACGTGGATAACACGAACAACCCAATATTTTATAGTTTAATACTCATGTAATTCAATCGAATTCTTTACATATGATAACCCGAGTGACATCAGATTCAGTTCATATGAAAAAGCTCATATTTTTTGTGTATTTATTGGGCTGCAGTTTGCAATCAATCCCTTTCACCATCTCATCATGGAAAGTCTACAGTCTACACAAAAGTCATTCCAATTTTGAGGAAGCACAATATTAAAACTCCAATTTTCAGAAAATTTCCTGTCAAAATTCAAAGTGAATGGTTGAAATGGAGTTGTCAAGTATTAACAAGCTGGTCCCCACCACAGTACCACTAATGCATCATCAATTCACTTCGGCAACTGGAAAGTACAACCACATTATACGCCAATCGGCATTTCTCAGTGGGAATCTTCCCCGGGGGTTGGGGGTTGGGGGGGTGGTGGTTGGGAAGTTGGTGCCACAAGAATAACTCTTATCTTTTTTCTTTCTTTCTACCAAGAATTGGATTAGTTCTAAATGCACGGCGCGAGAAAAAAATTCTCCTTGCACACTAGATATTCATTGTCACGGATCTAGACAGTTGGTCGGTTTCTCGTATCCTAATTCCCCATATCGATGTAGACATAATCATGGCATGTGCATTCCGTTGAGGCTCAGACCGAATTGCAAGGTCCTGAAGGACTTTCGGGTAGGGTTGGGCGAAGAAATTTTGGTGAGAAAGTGCGGTTTGACTCGAAGATTTGGACAAAAAAATTTAAGGCGACGGCACAAAGGCCTTTGCTCATGACAGGTTAGGATCACGACATCTCAAGCAAGGCCGTCGTGGCCCTTACCTAAATTTGGGCAAGAGCATTGCGGCCCTCACCCGCCACAAGTGAGGGCTACTACGCCCTCACCTATGGCCAACGAGGGCACAAAGGCCGACCTCGGCCAACAGGTAAGAGTTTCGACCCTCACTTGGATCTAGGCAAGTCGACGCACTCGCCTATGGCTTACAAGGGCGCAGGAACCCTCGCTAGTGACTGGTGAGGGCTCATGCAAACTAGCCTCTAGCTAGCAATGGTCGCAGTGGACCATCACCAACCAAGGGTAAAGAAAAAGAAAAGGAGAAATAAAAGGAGAAATAAAAAAATCTAAAAAATATTAAAAAAATTATAAAATTTGTCATATGGCATTAGTAATGTCGCCACGTAGGACCGTTGGTCTATGTCAACAATTTCCTGCCTAAATTTTCGAATAGATTGAATTGGTACCGAAGTAAAAAAGTTTATGAAACTTAATTGATCCAATTAAAGGATTTAAGAAATTTGAATTGATATTAATATAATAGGTTTATGATTTTTATGGTATTTTTTTTCCAAAACTTAACAATAGCAACAATAAAAGTAAAGTGCACATAGGTAAAACATGTTACTTAATAAAAGCGTGGGGACTATTATTGTGAAAAGATGCTAAACTTAAGGACGGTAATTTGTTACATTTCAATGTTCAGAGGCTATTGTGCAACAATTCGAAAGTCTGGAGGTTTATCCCAAAAACTTATGATGGGCATTTAGGCGAAACGTAGGTCCGGGCCCACCCAAAGGTCCCCTTATTTTAATGGTGATTTATGTGAGTTACGCAATAATCGACATCTGTTCTATTACTAGTTTTATTTCAAAAGAAAATCTTGAAATATCATCTAAAATTTTACATATTGATATTTGAAAATTTTGAAAGGGTTGTAGTATTTTACAATTCAGATTATATAAAAGTCAAAATGTAAGCTTCGTAAGATTCACTAAAAAATCAAGTTAAAAGTAGAATTCACGATTCACTCCTCGGACTTACTATGGCCCATGTTCTTGAACGCATTTACATCATGCTTGGTGGGTGCAGACTCAAGGGAAATCTTTATCTTTGAGCCCTTTTCTTCCTTTTTTTTATTCATGTTTTTGAGGGATGACGATGGGTTAGGCCTATTGGGGTATTCAACCTTTTCCATGTTATAATAGGATTTAGGTTACTTTTGGTTCAGCTTTTTAAAAGGGTTTTGGGGCCTTTAAAACTCCTTAAAAAAACTAAAAGATTTGTAATTAAGTGTTTAGGGTTACCAGATGAGCTCATTGCACCATTTACAAATGAGGTACAATCTGGAATGAGTTTAGAATTCATCTAAATTTCACACTTGAGTTAAGAAGAGTTACTTTGCTAAAATATTATCTCCTTTAAAGAATGTAAGATCACGAATGTAAGATTCACCTGTACTTATTTACATTCTTTTACAAAATCCACGATTGTCTCCCTCTTCACGATCGGTAAAATTGAGGAAGCTGGCTTTTGGACAGACTTGCTGTCGAAGACTTCTCTTTCCTTGTGCTCATTGTCCAATATTAACTCCTGAGGTACAATGGCAGTTGAACTTTCACATCCGAGCTCACGTTTTCTGTCTCATTAGCTTAAAGTAGAGGCATTTGCGCATTTGGTAATCATGTGTCTGCATCATGTGAAATCTGCAGCAGTCTGAAACGAAGAGAGTCGTATCCCGAAAGCGAGCGTGAACCATACTACCAAGAATGCTTCAACTCGTGCATCATTGCTCGATTTTCTGGTATCTGTTAGCATCTGCTCATCTAAGCAGTCATCGGACTAAGTGAGTATTGATTACTGGTTAGAGCGTGGCCTTTGGGACTGCAGACAACCGTGCTTTCACTGTCTATCGTCAGCATGCCTAAAGCCCAAATTTCGATCTGTCAATGTTCATCGTCGGAATATGACCTTGGTATTAGCTTAGTACTTTACTTTGTGGGTGCACAAAGCGCCATACGAGTCTTCTCGGTCAAGCATTTGACCTCGGTCACGCTACTCACTTCCGAGGCCTGGTTAGCTTACGATACTGCTTAGTTCTCTAGAGTCCGCGCCTGACGAGAGGACCATTTCGCATCATTCTTTGCTACAATTTAACACAGCTTTATATAGTCATACTACAAAGTGAAATTGCCGGTAAATGATTAATAGTCAAATCTATGTGGTTGCAACTGCATCTCCACAACTTTAGGCTCCGTGATGGCACGTTGACCTTATCTATGATTCTACAACTTTTCAGTTGCCACTTATTTAACCGCAATCAATATATATATATATATCTTCCATTAGCATTTTCACTTCATCTTCTTTCTCTAGTTCCCCTACATTCAACACATAGCCAAATTTGCTTTACTAAGTCATAATCGTTGACCAATCGCCATCATATGGTGATGATAGTCAAATTATACTTAATACCAAGCGCTATATTCATGCAAATCAGCATCATGTCGATTAAAAAGACTTGGTCATTTTTTTGGTGTCAACTTCGACATCATAATGGTTCTTAAATGTCTTAACTGAACGCTTTGAACCCACAACAAGAGAAACCCTTACACACACATCCTGTATCATATGAAGAACAGAGCAACAAGCATAGTAAAGATGGTGTTTACAGTAACAGCTTTATTCTTCATGAGTTTTCCTTGTCACAGCACGCGCCCCTCTCTCCTCAAAGTTACAAAGCTAAGGGCATTCCTATCATGCTTTACAAGATTACTTGCAAAAAATCCCCACACATGAAACCTGAAGGTCAACGTACAAAGTAGCTATTCACATTTGCAAGGATCTAGTTCTTTGCATCACGAGCAATGCGGTGCAAAGCAAGCTCTCTGATCAAAGCATTCATATCCGAGTACGAGGACCCTCCGTCCTCGATAGCCCTCCTCGCCTTGTCGGCTAGTAACTTGGCTCTGTCTCTCATCGCCTCTGCTTCATCCCCCACCATGACTTGCCTCAAAGTCTTCTCTATCCTGTCCTTGCTCACTATCTCTCTGTCCGCAACTATGCCCACCCACTGTTGAGCCCCAACTTCTGCACCAACTCTCAGCACTTGGGTCACCAGCTTCTCGTTATAGAACTGCTCTGCGAAGACCGGCCATGTCACCATTGGCACCCCGGCGCATATCCCTTCGAGGGTCGAGTTCCATCCGCAGTGCGTCACGAATGCCCCGATCGCCTTGTGATCGAGGATCAACACCTGAGGTGCCCAGTCCCGAATTATCAGTCTCTTGTTTTCCGATTTCATCCTCTCCTCAAATCCTCTCGGGAGCCACTCCTCGTCACCACCGGCCTCGTCCTTGTCCCCGCCGCCCTTGTCAGCTTTCCGGACGACCCAGATGAACTGCTGCCCTGAGGCCTCAAGCGCCAGCGCGATCTCCCTGAGCTGATTGGGAGAGAATTTAGCCACGCTCCCGAAACATATATAGATAACTGAATTAGGATCTTTCGAGTCAAGCCATTTTAAGCACTCATGTTCGTCGATTGTGGCCTTCTTTCCTCTCGTAGCCTTGTCTTCAATGTCCCTATTGCACAATGAAACCGGACCAATGTGCCAGGCTCTCCTTCCTAGCACATTCCTGTAGTAATCAGCATAGTCAGGCTCTAGCTCGTAGAAGCTGTTGACTATGACCCCGAAGCTTCGAACCTCGGATTCCTTGGCTTCACGGTTGAACCTTGTGAAATCGTTTTCAACGCTGGAGCGGAGATGCTCTGGAAGCTGCTTTCTGGTCAATTTGATCTCGTGAGGGAAGTTGGGGATCGCAAAAGGGTCTGAATCAGATGGCACATTCTTGTGTGGCTCATGAAGCATAACACACACCCCGCGCAGAGTGCGAAGAAGCTCGTTCCATGGAACACCATCCTAGGGACTCCTAACCTCTGGGCCACATCAGTTGCCCATGGAAAGAACATGTCAGCCACCAGACAATCAGGAGGGTCCTCACTTAGAAGGTCCTCCAGTGGCTGCTTCAGCATTTCTGTGGCCTTAATGAATTTGAGCAACATTTCTTGGGATGCGACCGAATCTAGATTTTCGCATCCCAGAGGCAGCCCGGCCTCTACGGATGGGAAATCGACTGTCTTGACATCAATCTTGGCGCCAAGCTTCTGGGTCGTCTGGATGGTTTGGGCAAAAATCGGTGCATTCAGTGGGGTGGTGATGATGGTTGCTTTGAGGCCTCTAGATGCAAAGAGTTTGGCCATGTCTATGGTTGGCAAGATGTGGCCATAAGCCATGAAGGGAAAGAAGAAGATGCGAAGCTGACGTACATTGTCGCTTCCCATGACCCTGCAATAGCGACAAGAGTTCCCTAAAATTCAAGCAGAAGAGAGGTCAAAGAGCCAATCTCGTCACTTCAGCTCGTTTTGTGCTTACTCTTAGGTTGCTTCCATATATATATATATTGGTGTCTGCCTCTGAGAGAGAGAGAGTTCAGGAAAAGAGGAGAAACTTTCAGATTCTTCCTCCATAGATCACGCTTGTGGTCGTAGTTGCTAGAAGATGAACACGTTGTATGCTTGTCAGGAACAGCCAAATGTCAGCCAAATCCTGTCACCGCCAAGAGCTTATTTTATATTTTGGGATGATTCTAGACTATGGATAACGAAAGCGATGTTCTGATTGCAAAGTGAATTCATGCACGTTTCTACATCCAGAAACTGGTAGCAAACATGAATGTTTGGTCCCAAATACATTTATAGCTCGGAAATTTCTCCAAATTAGCAAGAAGGAAGCACATCGGAACAAGACAGAAGAAGGATGAGATGATAGAGTGATGAGTTCTAGTTCGGCTCAACTTAAATAATCCATGCTTGAAACTTGGGTAAAGATCGATCGAATTGAAATTTCCTGTCGAAGCTCGACTCTATAAGAAATTCGACGTACTTTGAACTTGACTGTACTCAAGCTAAAATGCAGGGTATTCCATGAGGATGTTCAACGCTTGGGTGTCAAAGATGCGCCTCCCCTTTGCAACACATTTACATGGACAAAGGCCCATAAAAATGTGAAGTTAATGCCTCCCTGTATATGACCAGGAGGATACATCGTCCAAAGGCATTTTGAAATTCGGTATTATTAATCAAAGAAAAATTACACAAATAGTCTTAAACATTTAGCTTAGCGTGTAATCAAGTCCTAAACGTTTGAATTTATACAATCAAGTATAAAACATTCTTTATCGATCAAATATATTGGATAATCTCTCACATAAGTTCGTTGATGTAATATGCCGAAATGTAAAGTGGTTATCATTTATCTATGAGCATATTTGACCATGACGTTGCACGATCATCATGTTAGATAAGACAATTAGTATTAACATATGGGCCTAGCCCAACCCATGTTCTTAAAGCTCAGCCCAATTTTTTTCTTCCTTCAACATATTTGTGCATTGGAAGCTAAAGAAAGAAAAGAAGCAGCAGCAAGCGGCGATCAAAACAAGAAAAAAGGGGGAGAGCTCGTTCGTTGAGAAAGAAGAGGGGAAAAAAGGGCAAAGAAAAGAGAGATAGAGGGAAAGAAAGAAAGAAGGAAGAAGAAGGAAGAAAGGAAAGGGGTTTTGCATGTACACGGGGACCTCGCCAAGTCGATTCAACTTTAATTTATAATGCCCAATTAGTGTTTGTGCCCTTTGTTCATCCAACGAGAGAAATTTTCAGAACTAGAGCGTAGATTTCAAGTTTTGTGAAAATCGAGCCACGAAGTCCAATTTTTGATTTGTTGAGCTATAAGATTTTATGAAAATGATAGATTATGGTGTTGTAGAACTGTGAGTTTTGACGAGAGTTTATTTGAAGCAATAGTGTAGTTACAGCAAAATTTTGGGGTTTCACGTGCATTTAGGTTTGAATAATTGTTTTGAGGGAGTGATTTGTTAACATGTAAGAGTTGTTTTATTAGCAATTAAGTGTAGTCTAGTCAAGCCCTTAGTTAAAGTAGCATTTTACTTGATTTTGAGGTCAATTTTCGATTAATTGATAGATTACGAGATCGTTGCATGTTTAGTCACATTATTTGGTTTGGAGTATGCCTGGTGAATTGTGCTATCTCTTTTTTGAGTTTATAAACTCATATTTCAAAAGTGATATGGATTATCTATAGTATGAGTTACAAAATGAAATTTTTATTGCATAAACATTTAGATCAAGCATTTACTACCTTTTAGTATCTATGAATAATTTGAGAATCGTTTTAGGAAATGTATTGTAAAAGGATACATATATGTATTGTGTTACAAACTAGTTTATGAAATGAATGCTAAAATGGTGTAAGTATATTATGTCTGATGAACGAAGTTGGGAAAAATGATATATTTTGAGTTTGCGAAACTTTTTTGTTATAGAATTACGTTGACTTTGATTATGGTTAATAAAAAGTTATATATATTGATTTGTGAAATACTTTATGATATACATTCTGCTTGATAAATTGAGTTGTGAAAGGTTATTTGATTCAGTTTGTGAAATCAATTTATGATACACATTATGGATTTGGTTTGGTCGAAAGAATTGGCTTGTAAAATGCTATGTTTGGGTTTGTGCAATCAATTATGATGTGGATTAGCTAAGAGCTAAGTGCTCCACAATGATGCGAGTCTCATAGAAGCCACCTTTAGGGCCTTGTGCCATTTATTTATGCTAGCTAAGGGCTAAGTGCTACATAGAGATGTGAGCCCCATGAAAGCCACCTCTAGAGCCTTTTGCCATTGATATGTATTGACCAAGGCTTAGTGCTATACGGAAACACGAGTCTCATGGGAATCACTTCTAAGGCCTTATGTCATTGATATATGTTGATCAGTGGTTAAGTGTTACTTGTCGATGCCAGTCTTGTGGGAGTCATTTCTAGTACCTTAAGATATTATGTGATTTGAAATTAGTCAATGAAATAGACCATTGACATATGATTTGATAAGATTGGTCAATGGAATTGACCATTGAAGTATGATGTGGTGAAATTGATCAGTGGGCTAGACCATTGATTATTTATTATGATATTATTGATGAAAATGGGTATTTCTACTATGAATATAGTTATGTTAAAATATTATATAACTCATTTTGATATTGTAATTTTGTCATATACTAGGTTTGGAATTATTGAGTTTTTGTATTGCTTTATAAATATGCGTGATTGGTGCTAGATCTGCTTGGAAGAGATATGCATTACTTACTAAGTTATGGTTGCTCACCCCCTTTCTTTTCCAATCTTTTCAAGTTCCTTGCTTAGTTACTAATAGAGCGAGAGCGATATGAACTGGCAATTTTGATAGTTGAATTTCGTGGGTGAGTTGAGATAGTTTGATATATATTTAAAATGACATTTGTTGAGTTTAGTCAAGTTGAAAGTGCATATGAACTTTTGTTGGATTATAGAAACTCTAATGTCTTGTTAATGTTGACACTACGTCCTTCAAGTGAAGAGAAGGACGGCCATATCATTATCCCTATTCATGTAGTATCTGAGTTGTGACATTTATTGTAAGAAGGAACATAAAATAGCAAAAAAAAAAAATTAAAAATTTGCTAAAAGCCTAGAAATAACAAGAAGTGGACTTACCCTAGGAGAGAGAGTATGGTTCCAAACAGCTGTTGCCCTACGCCTCATCACAGAAGGGACGCGAGCAACGAGCCCTGGCCGATGTCCCAACGACCTTGGTTGGTGAGAGGGTTGTCGCAGGAGCTGGCGAACCCACAAGCACACTCACTTGATAGCACCTCTCTCAATCTTTGATTTTTATATTTTGGAATTGGCTTTTGGGTTTGGTTTTTCTCCATTTTTTCTAAGATTTTTATTTTTATTTTTTAACTTTTAACTTTTCTAGGACGTGGCACTATGCCAACACCACGCATCATAGTAAATACTAAAAATATGCCGCATGTCAGTAAAATTATTAATGAGCTTGTCAGAATGATTAAATTGTACTCGATAATAATTTTTTTAGAAGATTTCATTGTATAAATTCAAGCTTTTATTTAGGATTATTGGGGCAATTCCTCTTATTCAGCGATCCCTATGTACTTTCAAATTTAGTGGAACTGAACTCTCTCTAATTCTCTAATCCAATGAGATAAGGGTGGATTTCCAAGACATGACATTTCATATCCATTGCACCTGCACTTTTGTCCATTCTCAGCTGAAACCGTCATGGAGGCTTGGAATGGAATTGAATTTCACATGATGGACAGTACAGGGTCGGTGAATGAAAGAGACATCGAAGTGCAAAGGAGGAGCACCTGCACCATTTACCCTAGCAAGAACAAGCCTGCTGTCTGTCGTTTTTCCAGCTCTACACCAGTTGTGCCTGAGGTGGTTTTCTTGAAGATGTACAATATAGACCTCAGTGATCATTAACTCCAAGAAAACCCCCCACAAAGATTTGAAGATATGGAAGGGATTGGGGACTAATGTTGAGGTGGTGCCCTGCCTCTGTCTATCTAGTGGCAGCTTGGCTGCTTGTTTTTAGTTATCAATAATACACTTGCTCAAGAAGCCAGAACAGAAGGGACCATTTTTGTAACTTTCCATGGATTGTTTTTTTTTCACCAATTGCACTAAACGTTGCATGTTAATTTAGTAAAGGCAGAAGCACAACCGATGAAAGGGAGCCGCTAAAGAAATTATAGAAACCAGCACGCCAAGTACAAGGGGATTTGATCCTTCGATTCAACTCAGTCTTCGACTTGTGCACAAACTCAATGAAATATGGTAATCTATAATGGCCTCAAAAGAGCTTAATGGCTAAAATAAATATATGCATATATATTGTCTACGTTTATACAAATTACTGATCATATCACATAGTCACATTTTGAAATCACCTATAAATAGAATAATTGTCTAGATAGAATAAAGATTTCTTTTATTTTATGCAATTTTACCATAAAAAAAAAACTAATGATATGATAAGTGCATTTCTTTTAAGTTATTAATAGCCAAAAAAAAATGATTCTTCGTAACTTGCACTCTATTTTTTAAAAAATTTTACTCCGTTCGATGCTGCTAGAGAATTTTAGAGACCCGCACGCCAAGCCAAAAGGGGATCCAATCCTTAAGCTGTACTCGGTCCTTGACCTGAGCATAATCTCAAAGAAACACGGTAATCAGAAAGGGCCTCACAAAAGCCGAAAGGCAAAGATGACATGATATATTATATTCACAAAACGTACATTTTCTTTTTCATAAATTACTTCGCATTTACACATGTCGCATTCTGAAATCACCGCGAACGGGGTACTTGTCTAGGCGGAATAAAGACTTTCCTTGATAATTTGTGCGAATCTTAACGTTAAGCAATGCACTCATGACATGTGATAAGTGGGTTTCTTGCTTTTTTCTGATAAACAAATGATGATGATGATGAGATGATTCTTTTTCTTGCCCTTTTCTTGCTTTTTGGGGGCACCATGATGATACGAGGATTGAATTTGACACCACCACGCGTCCCCCGGCGGGTCCCACTCAATTTGCTCCATCTCCGCCGCGAAATCCGCTACATTCCTCCTCCCCTCGCCGCTCCTCCGCCCTCTCCTCCGCCCTCTCCTCCGTCCACTTGTTTGACTTTGACTGCCGTCCGTACGTTTTATTAGTCACTTCCCACTCTGCTTCTCTTCTCTTGGCCCGTTATTCGACACATAGTACATTTCAATTAGTGAAAGGAAATAGTTTAAGACAAAATAGGGAAGTTTCTTTTTTGGAGTGACCGTAGAAGCTCATGCTCATCAATTATAAGAATTTGATGAAAAGGTCTCACCAAGTTTCCGTAACTCTTTTCTATTTTTTTTTTCAAATAATTGTAAAATTATTATCATAAATATATTCTTTTTGTGTGGAATATTTACTTTATCACATCTAGCTACCATACTCTATCCATTGAGCATAACTTAGAGTTGAAAACATTTCTTTTGTCATAATTTATAAGAGCCTGTTTGAATAAATACTTTTTTAAAAAAATAAGCTCAATAAATTTTTTTTGGTAATAATCATACAAGATTAGTATGAACATAAGACGATACTTACATGTTTTCGAAGGTTCCATGCAATTCAATGAGAGCCGCAGGAAAAGGAAAAATAAAAAGTAAAAGATAAAAGTCTTAACTCGAACAACAAAACTCACCATATAAAAGTGTTTGAATCAATTAAAAGAAATTCTACACTTCCAACATGGAAAGGAGGGGTGGGGGGTTTGAATCCCCATCTTCTTAGGAGGAGATTGAGGTAAGAACGATTAAATTTCAAATGTGGATTTCGACTTTCACGTCTTATAAGGAGACATGACAAAAGTCTGAGGGAGAATTAGAGTAGGAATAAAATGAGACCGATAAAAAAAATTTAAAAAAAATCTAAAAAGAAAAGGACTCAATGGGTATGACCAAAAATAATAATTTCTAATTATCAGGGAATACTTTCACCCTCGCCTCCCGTTAACATATCTTTTCTAATCATTAAGGATAGGGAATACTACCAATTGTTATCTTGCCTCGGCTCAAAAGTGACTTATCCTACCAAGCACAAACTCCAATATACTATGATGAACCAAGTCACGACAGAAGCCCAATAAAGAGCCGAAAGTGCTTATTGGTAAATATATTTTGGAATTCATTTTATGGGAAAGTTAAAATTATTGAATCAAGGGCCAACAACTCCAAATACTTGACGCGGGCTTCTGACACGTGTCCTCAAGACGGTTCATGTGTAATGTTCTCTTTTGTATCATCCCCCCACGGAACGTCTCTTAATGGCTCTTTGTACAGGGTAGGTCAGTGCCGCTGTTCTTGCTTTTCTTTTCTTTTTCCCTTTCCCTTTTTTCCCCCTTTTTTTTCTCAATATATATTTTTTTCTTGGGGCAGTCCATCGTTGCTGAAAGTGAAAATCTCTGTTCTTTTTTGATAATATTATTTATATTTTTCTCTCTCTAGTATTATTATTAGCGTCCAAGGAGGTTGTTGTCGGTGGACCGACAGCATCCAATGATACCATTTTTTCTTTTCGTTTAAAAATGCGGTCTTCACTGCGTTTTCATGGAGTTTTGTCTCTCTCCTCCTTCGCTTTCGAAGTGACGTCTCGCTCGAGCTCCGACGGCTGCTCAGCTCCTGGCCTCTTCACCAACGCCCGCGTCCTCTTCCGATCGCCTGAAAATGGCGGGCCGTCCGTGAAGCGTCGACATCCTTAGGCTTGACTCTTGGTGGTGGAGTAGTAGTGAAAGAGTAAGAACGAACGCAGAGCGACTGCTTCTTGGAGTCGTTTTGTGCGGCTCTTTTTCGTTTCTGCATGATCGGAGCTTGAGTTTTCTGCTGATGGGTTCGTTCAAGAACGTACTCTGGTTTTGTTTTGTCCATGTCTAGATGTAATTTAGCCAAACCCATGTCTGCTTTTCTCGCGCTGTGATCAACTGAGCGTGGTTCTTTTTCTTGGTTGTTGAATTTGATGTCAAGTCATTTCGCGGTCGTCTGGAATTTCCTTTGTGTGAGACAGCAGTTAAAAAAAATGGAATATGTTAGATATTTCTTAGATTGAGTGACTGATTGGGGATGAGAAGCTTCCCAGTGAATCATAGCCATGAATAATTGGATTCTGGGGTCAAAAGTTTGTCGGGCTATCAGTTTATTCGCGGTAATTTGTCGTGTTGCTTGAATTTGAATTGTGTTTATGTACTGTTTGTTTATCTTACAGGTCCTTTTAGTACGAGGCATCGCTTTATGGGATGGAATTTAGCTTTTAATTCGTGTAGCATCATCATCTGTTTGAATCGTTTAGTTTTAATCTGTGCTTATCATGATATGAAATGAGCCTACTACAGGATGCAGTTCGGATCATGACCTTCAAGGAAGCGGTGCATGAATTCACCGCTGCTTTTGCTCGCGTGGTATCCACAATGTCAAGCTACTTTGAACTGAAATTGTCTTGTTCTGTGTCATTCTTCGGCATAGCATTTTTTTAACCTGACTAGTTCTCTTTTTGGGTGATTCATAAGCATGTGATTTGAAGAGATTTAGTCATGTAGGAGGTCTAGACTCAGAGAAGAAGAGATGTCTCTTGTTTTGAATTGTACATCTTCTTTATGAGAGTGTGATCTAAATTTAGTTGACATTGGATTTTCACCTTCTATATTAGAACAAGGAAAGAACATGGATCACAAGACTTGGCGCTGGAAGAAAAGATCATCTGAGAAAACCATTGTTACGAATGATAAAGCGGATGACACAATCAATAGAACGGAAGAAAAGGTAGCTGCAAGTTTCCTGAGAACACCAAACTTGTTCGCTAGAAGAAAAGAAAAGCCCCATTTCGTCTGCATCATCCAAACTCTCTAGTTTCTTCTCTTGCTGTAATCGAACTGTCAATTACATGAAGAAGGATGTCATTAATTGCCATTTGCAATCGTAACAGGTGCGAATGACTTTTTCGGAGAAAGAAATAGAAGGCCACGGATCTTTCAAAGACCGCTCGGACAAATTTGCTTCGATCCTCATTGACTGTCAAGCAAAAGATGAGCTTATCCTGAAACATGAAAAGGCAACAGAAGAAGCTATTGCAGGTAATTTATGTATATCTCTGTTGGAGCATTCTCCATCACTTTTCAATTTACTCTCTGCGAGTTACTAATATTTTTCGAAAGATTATTGTCCTGCCATAAGTGCATTTTTTTACTCATTCACCATTTATGTACTTGTAGACAGAGACAGAGCCGAGGCAAGGGCAATTCTCCTACAGCAAGAACTAGACCAAGCTCTAAGGCAAGGAGTGGCTGCAAACGAGAGATTGACTCATTTAGACACAGAACTGAAAGAATGCACTGAGCAACTGAATGCTCTTCAGGAAGAATCAGAGCTGGCAACACTTGATGCCATTGCCAAGGCATCAAGGGAATTTATAAAAGCACAGAAGAAATCCGATGAGAAACTACGTGATGCTAGTAAGAAGCTTGCGAGTTTATCTCTTGAGAACACGCGCCTCAATGCCGAAATCACAGCAAAAGAGAAACAGATTGAAGATCTCTATAGACGTAAATCACTGGCAGAATCAGAGTCCGACGCGCTAATGGCCAGATTGGATTGTACTGAGAAAGAAAATGCTTTTTTAAAGTATGAGTTCTGCTTGCTTGAGAAGGAACTCGTGATTCGCAACGAGGAGTTGGAATATAGCCGGCGTTCTGCCGAAGTGTCGAACAAGAAGCACCAGCACAACCTGAAAAAAATCTCAAAATTGGAAGGAGAATGTCAGAGACTTCGTCTCCTTACACAGAAAAGGTTGCAAGGTCCCCTTGCTTTGACAAGGATGAAGGGTGAACTGAAAATGCTGGGCAGCGATCAAACCGAGGGAAGAAAAATAAAGCCAGGCTTAACAACCGACCTTATTGTCAGAGGAAAGAATTCTCATGAAATCCCAAGCAATAGGATGAAGTACCTGATCGAGCAACTGCACGATGTAGAAGAGGAGAACAAGAATCTCAAAGAAATTATATCAATCAAAGATGCAGAACTTCATTCTTCGAGGATCTCACATGCCGGGACAACTTCACGGTTGTTGCAGGTTGAGGCTCAGGTCACTGACCTCTCGAATGGTCAATGCAAGGATTTGGTGAGGTGTGAACCTTTGTTGAACGATCTCTTCCAAGTATCTGATTTAGACGACAGTGCTAGTTCCGGATCATGGGCAAATGCACTGATGTCAGAACTAGAGCATTTCAGGAATGGTAAAGTAACAAATGCCTTGGAGTACAAGCATACAAGCTTAATGAGCGATTTTTCTGAGATGGAGAAGTTGGCTATGGTTTCTGTAGAATCGCCATCAGGAAGCGAAAGTTTGTGTTGTTCAACCTGTAAAGAGATGGTCAGAGGTGACCTGAGTTTTGGTGACACTAAGAAGATGATCCAATCAGAAAACACACAAACTCCAATGTCTTTCGACTGGCTTCAAGTTGTATTGAGCGCAATCATGGAGCAACAGCGGGCTTCAAAAAGAAGCACGGTCAAGATTCTAGAGGACATTAGAATTGCTTTAGGGTTAACGAATTCCAGAACTCCCGAAGAAGCACAAGCAACAATGACTCCTATGTGCACTGGAGAATCTGACAGTCCTCCAATTTCTGGTTACCTAACCTGGAAGTCTCCAATCGCATCTCCGGTCATTGGCTCCTTGGGTAAAGCAAACATTCAAGATGAAATGGGAGGACAAATTCCATCAAAGCTGACGAATTCTATTGAAAAAATTGTTCATCTGGTTAAAAAATTCAACCCAGTGTCTACCCTTCCTTCCGGAGACCTTGGAAAGAATCAGATTCCCTCAGCACTCAACCGGGCCACGCCAAAAGACTGCGAAATCCACGTGTTTCAGTGGAAGAGCACAGAACTGTGTGTCATCCTACAAAAGTTCATTAGTACCTGTAACGATCTCCTGGATCATAAGGCTGGTCTAGAAACATTTGCTGAAGAACTTGCTTGTACTTTGGATTGGATCCTGGACAAACATAGCACCCCGAAACATGCTTCCAGTGTCAGACATAAGATCAAAATGCATAGTGGTTGGACCGAATCGCCACTGAATTCGAAGGAACCTGAAGTTTATGAGGATGTTCTACCCTTGGTGTCCAAGTCAACTAGTGTGGCTAAGAGGGAATCATCGTGTTCGCGCAATCTGCAAGAAGAGAACCAGAGACTGAAACACGAGTTACAGAACGTGGAAACTGCTAAGGAAGGTTTGGAAACCAAGCTACAGATGGCGAATAACAACATAATAGTCTTGACGACCAAGCTTCAGCAAGCCGAGGAAAGCATCAGAAGCCTGAACCTGGAACTGGAGAATCTGAAGGAGGCGAAGAGAATTGTTGAGGATCAGATGGAAAACCAGAAATCGATGAATGAAGATCTTGACACCCAGCTTACCGTGGCCAAAGCCAAACTCAACGAGGTCTTCCAGAAGTTTTCATCATTGGAAGTCGAACTAGAGGATAAGAATAACTGTTGCGACGAACTAGAGTCTACGTGTCTTGAGCTTCAACTTCAGCTAGAAAGGTGATGATTGCTGCTTAACATTTATCTTTTGAGGCAGTTTTCTGAATTGAAAGCTGATTTTCAAACTCCTTGAGTGCAGTACCGCAAAGGAGACTCCACAGTATGCAACCAATCAAGATCAAATGCTATCACAGAGTGTAAGTCATTCACATCTTTTCATAGACTTTCTGTATCAATACACCACTGCTTGAATAAAAATTAGGAACTGAAACAGTAAATTTATCTTCGGACAATAGAGGATTGAATCAAATTAATTGTTTTATGTCAATTAAAACTTCAGGGATTGGAGATCACTGCAGCTTCGGTCAAGTTGGCTGAATGCCGAGAAACTATTCTGAACCTCAGCAGACAACTGAAGGCTCTGGATCCACTGCGGGAACTGGCATTATCGAACAATGCTTTACCGGGCTCCGACTCCACAAATACTTCCAAAAATAACAAGAGCTTGAACAAGCGCCTCTCTCTACGTGACCGGATGCTGGCCGAGGACAATCCTGAGGCTGCCAAGGATCAAGAAATAGCAAGCGAACCCAATGCGGCGAAACTAAATGCCTTGGTTGTTGCTAACGTTCCCGCCCGAACCCCAGAGGCATATCTCGGGCTACACAACAGATCTGGCAACAGCTTCGCGGGGCGCTCGCTGTCGTTCCCACCAAGAGGCAAGGCGGGATCAGTTTCCTGGGAGACTGCTGCTCAGGAGGAAGAGAAGGAGCAGGACAAGGTCCCAATCTATGTCCAAGATATGACATTGGCAAGAACGGAGGATTGGGCACTAGCTGGAGATCAACAGCCTTGACCATTGTTAGCGTTCCATCTGGACATGAGACCTTTCGGTTGTTCTGCTTGAATAATGAAGTCCTGCTGATTGCTAGTTTGCGCACGGTTTGATTTCTGTGTACATAACCTAGTTCTATGGAAAAACTTATTTTGTTTCGGTTCTCCTCAAATCCCTGTTAGGATTTTGCAAAGTCATACGTACCACCACTTGAGCAGGGTTTTGATCTACAAGAAAACGGTCGGGCCATTGCAAATGACATCGTAGCAGTGCGCCAAATCGGTAGCGTGCGAATAAAATGCCAAAAAATTCACTGCATAATGCTTATTGTGTTGCCCTCAATGTTCTCTACGATGATAGGAAAGAATTCACGATAATTTTGTTCATCTGATATGTGTGCACTCAACCCATTATGTATGTGGTAAATGGTCGAACCGGGTTTGGAAGCGTCATATTATATATGTCCCCAAACCGGGTTTGCACTCAACCCATTTGGCTCATATTTACCCATTTTCTTTCCTTATGATTTGAACGATGATGTGTGTCAAGATACGTGGGCATTCCACGTTGGATCTGGTATTCTCTTCATCAAATTTGTCTTGCAATCTTCTGGCACGTGTTGACGTAAATACATTTTAACGGGATATTGGAAGGAATACTAAGGATATATTTGGATTAGGGGTACCATTTTGGAATTTTTTTTATGAGATGAAAATTAATTTGGATAAATGTGTCATGGGATACTTATTTGAGATTTTTTATGAGACAAAAATTAATTTGAGGTAAATGTATTATGAGTGAACCAATTTGAGATTTTTAATAGTATCAATCCATAATTATATTATGATAAGCTCCTCTAAAGTTTGCTTCTAAGATACGCATAGGAATATTGAACATTTTGCTAGAATGGCCGCCTCTTCATTGGAAGAAAAAGTTTTGTTGCTTCATTCATAAACGTAGCTGACCCCTTAAAAAAAATCGATTGCCTACACCAAGATTTAGGAGCTCCTTTTTTGTTAGTGGCCGTTCTTTTGGCTGCTTTCCTGCCACTGTTTTGGCTGTTTTCCCACTGCTCTTTCACTGGTTGCGGTTCCTTTTTCTCGACATCCTTCCACTCCCTATGACTTGTTTTATTATCATAAGTGTAAGTTCTTGATGCCGAGTCCTTGCTGTATAGCTGTATAGCTTTTTGGTTAAAAGTCAATATATCTCTTACCTTTAAAAATAATTAATTTTAAATATACATCTATTTATATAAATATATTATAACAAGCTCTTTTTTAATATTGATTCTAAAATTGACCCTTGGGATTGTATATTGATAGAATTGAGAAATAAGAAAGATATATAAAAAAAAGTAATTATATATATTTCAATACATCATATTGAACATTGCATTAGCCTATATATAGATTTTATGAGACAACTATCTAAAATAATATATATCAAGATATGCACAAATAAGATATTTGTGCAATCTTGGTTGATATACACAATCAATATTAATATCATAATTGTCTATAACATGAGATAATATTCTAGAAAAATTTAAGAATCTCTAATATAATATCACGATCATCCCCTCAAACTCAATGCGATATCAAAGTAGTTAACTATTTGAACTAATTCGAATAGTGCCATGAAAACTTGTTTCTCTAACAACACCGCAGGGCATCAAGCTTTTTGATCCATGGTGGAGTGATGTGTGAGGCAGCACCTTCCAAATCTAGCTCATTTGAGAGTGGCGAGTCTGGCGGAAGTGTGGGCTTCTTGAAACGATGTGTGAAAGGTTGAGAATTGGAAGGGAAACGGCAAGTGGCCAATGCGGCTAGCTTGCAAAATAGACGTGACCTATCCGATTAACATCATAGCATTAAGTGACCTATATGGCTAACTTGGAAAATAGTTATTGGAATGTGACCTATGTTGCTAACTTTAAAAGAAAGCTACCTCCATGAAAATGGCTCAACCAGATGACGCGGTCAATGCAATTAGCTTCGAAACATGACTATCATGGAAAGGACTCAATTAAGTGCCTCCTTAGATGATATTTGTGCACATGAAGTGAACACTATTGAGCAACGATGATGGGGATGGATTTGTTTAGATGTGTATCGAGATGCATCGGGTGCATAGGATGTGAAATGCATCTGATGCACTCAAGTTTCCATGAGAATGAAGACTTTAATACCATATGGGATTTTAATAGGATTACTGTTAATGATTCTAAAAAGTTAAAATTTAAAATGAAGTTTTGAATATCATTCAAATTCCCTCATTGGAAATTCGATTTGACTAGATGGATTTAACAATTTAGATAATATATCCAAATGAATTCTTTCTTAGTAACATACCTAAAATCTGGAAAATATAATTACTATATAATAAATATAAAAATTAAATAAAATATATATTCTAGAATAGATAATATATTATTCATTTTTCTTTATGGAGTACGAGTTTTCTTCTTCTTTTTTTCATCGAGTCCAGGTAGAGACCAAAAGTCTTGGATTTCACGAGATTTAGTCAATTGTCTTGATCATGGAATATCATTGAGAAACAGGAATAGAATAGTATATTTTTTTAAAATATTCTAATGGCCTTCTCCTCATTGCAAGAAAAATTTATTGCGTTCTACACAAAATTAGCCGCCACCTCAAGGAAAATTAATCATTTATGTTGAATATTGACTTTACTTTTTTTTTTCTTTTTCCAATTAAATCTTCAATTTAAATTGCTTTAAATTGTCATTAACTATATTCTTTCTTAATTTTTCTATTTTCCTATTCAACTTTTATGTTGTCAATCAAGCTCAAAGTCTAACGAAGGCTAGTAGCAAGAAATTTTAGTATAAAGACATGCATTCCGTCTCTATAGGTAGATTCTTTAATATAAAGTACCATATATGGTAAGACTAGGATTTGATTAAGAGAACAAATTATAAAGAAATTGGAGATCCTTGCACTTTTTGGAATTATTCAATTAGGTCTCTGAATTTTGTTTTGTACAATCGAATTCCTAAAGAATACGTTTCAAAATTATGGACAAAAATAATCGCGTGATCAATAAGTCCCCGTCGGACATTGAAGTGGTGTACTACCTAACCATTGGACCTCCTCAATGGCATGGATGTCCCCTCCCTACTTCCCCTACAACCACCGTCAAAGTCGGGCAATTCATCATCACTCGCTTCTTCGACGTGGAACCAAAAAACAAAAATCTACCACGGATGGTCGACCCCGCCACTTGAGCGATGGAAAAGTACACAGCCAAAGCTGGACAGAACGAAGGAATCGGCGAGAAAGGCAAGTGATGAGAGAGGCTGTTATGTCCGACGTAGAACTGAAGTAAAGGCCATCAGAGCTCTCTCACGGCTGCTGAACGTATCTGATCCTGTGAAGCAGCAGTGCTTCGAAGGATCGCCGGCCTCATGAATGGATTTTTTATCTAATGGCGCGCTTGAGTCGAAGATCAAACGCACAGTGGACGAGGATGATGGGGATCGCACAAGTTCTAATTCATGCGGGTTGAATCTACTCATTTGATAATGCGAAAATTTAAGTTATTGTCACAGTAGGAGTCGGTGAAGCATGTTTATTGGAAAAATGATATTGAAAGTGTTATAATTTTTGTAAGACACTCCTTTTAATTCTAAAACTTGTCATCGGATTACTCTAGTACCTAGCTTTTTAATAAAATGCTAATGCCTACATATAAGCTAGGCACACAACATAGTGATAAGGGAATTGTGTTGGGTTGAGTGGGGTGAGGTGGGGGTGGGGTGTTTAATTTTAAGTATGAGATTCAACTCCTATGCTATGCGAGTGGGGTGAGGTGGGGGTGGGGTGTTTAAATTTAAGTGTGAAGTTCAACTCTTATGCTATGCTTAGAAACAGAGTAAAAATATGAGAGATAAAGGTTAGAATAAGATTAAAAAAAAAGAGTCAATAATGCCTATATGATTTTTTATTTTTTTATAAAAAGAAGAAGAAGAAGAAGAAAAATGTTCATGTAGACGATGAGAATCACAAAACACCGTACTAAAGCAATTTTCTCTTGAATGCTCTCTCTCTCTCTCTCTCTCTCTCTCTCTCGTGTTCATTATTCTTGCTCGCTCGCTCTTTCTCTTTGTTCAAGCCTCGAAGCTTCAATGGCAGTTACCCTCGTGAAAGGCATATCTCTCCTCCATCCCCTTTCATTACCATTCTCCTTCAATACTCACGATGGAATATACATAATTGACGGCGCTACAGGCGTGCATACAATCATCCATTGTTTCAACTTTGGCAGTATGCTTAGCAAAATAGATATTCGCGAGAGATTTATGGTTCATCTTGTTCTTAGGATGCAGGCAAACCCTAATTCCATCATCGGTTCAGAGGAAGCATCCCTATCACTATCATCGACTGGCGAATGAGAGCTTCATTGAAATCTAAAGGTTGGGATATTTAGGATCTCTGGCGGCAGAGCTTGCAAGGATTGATCGATGAATCCAGCACTATCTAGGAAGCAGGGTGGACCTGGGAAGTGGCCCTTGCTGGATACGAAGAATGCGGCCGTCGGCGAGGTAAACAGTCAAATCTTTGGAAAGGGGCACTAGGTACGAGATCAATTACAGCGGAGGGCAGATACATGATGAAACTTGCGATTGCTTGATTTGTTTGAGTTAAGATTAAAAGTTGGGATAAACATGCTGAACAACATCGTTGAGGACGTTTTTTGCTAAGCACTAATAGGTAGATAAAATATTATCACGTCAAATTTACTTCGTTTCAAATTAGTAATATCATTTAAGTGACCATTTTTTCTTGGGAAAATGTCACCAAAAACTTCAAACTTTGCCAAAAGTGACAAATTCCCTAAAACTTTTTTTTATGACATAAAACACTCCACACCATTAATCGATTTGACACATTTACTAAACTATAGGGCATTTCATCTTTTTACATTTTAAATTTTTTAATTCTTCTCTTCTTGGCCGACCATGGTGGAGGGAAGCCGGACCGTGTGAGGACAACTCTCACCCAACGTAGGTGAGGGCAGCCCTTCGTCAATATCGGCGGGACGACCCTTGCCAAATGCGCGAGGACCCTCGCTCGCTTTCGGCGAGGCGGCCCTGCGTCGATGTCAAGCAAGGGCTATCCTTGCGAAATCCAGCCTAGGCAAAGGCTACCCTTATCGGATCTAGCAAGGGCAACACCCAAGTGAGGGGCGGTCCTCACGGAAACCGCGAGGGCCGCCCTCGCCTAAGTCTGGCCGGAGGGAAGAGAGAAGAAGAAAAAGAAAAGAAAAGAAAAAGATGAAAATGCCATTGGCGGGATAAATGTATCACGGTAAGAAAAGTTTGGGATTTTTTATGTAAAAAAAAAAAGTTTAGGGTAAATTTGTCATCTAAACAAAAGTTTGTAATTTTTTGGCGGCTTTTTTAAATTTTGATACTGAAATAATTTTTTTTAAAATTATGATAATTCTAATGCCATTTCCCAAGTTTGTATGTCTAAATAATTTGTGTATATGGCACCATGTGTCAGAATCTAGTAAGGTCTCTATTTTCTTCTGGATGGCTATGATGGAGTCATTCGCGTTATTTTCTTTATAAGTGTTTGATACATAATCTAATGAAAATAATTCAGTTTCATGCACTAATTATGCCAATTGCCAAGCAAAATAAAATCTATAATCTGCACAACATAATGGACTAATGAAGATTAAGAATCTACAAACTATTTCAGGGGCAATGTTGTAAATAATCGAGATATCCGATGGCATTTTATTCACGGTGCCAAAACCTAGTTCATCCTCGTATAAACCACTCTCCACCGCCACAGCTTCGTCTTTCTTCCTCGCCCCTGAACTCAGCCCTCCTCTCAAACCTCCGAGCAGAAACCTAGCCATGGCGGCTCCGATCGAGTCGGTGCAGTGCTTCAGGCGCAAGAAGACGGCCGTCGCCGTCACCTACTGCAAGCGGGCCGCGGCCTGATCAAGATCAACGGCGTCCCCATCGAGCTCGTGGAGCCGAGATCCTCCGCTTCAAGGCCTACGAGCCCATCCTCCTCCTCGGCCGCCACCGCTTCGCCGGCGTCGACATGAGGATCCGGGTCAAGGGCGGTACACCCTCCCAGATCTACGCCATCCGCCAGAGCATCGCCAAGGCCCTCGTCGCGTTCTACCAGAAGTTCGTGGACGAGCAGAGCAAGAAGGAGATCAAGGACATCTTGGTCAGGTGCGAGAAAGAAAGCGGCCCGAGCTCAGTAGCGGTTTTCGGGATCGAAAAAGATGCGATCTTTCTGGTGAACTGTGGATTGATTCTGGGGTTGATTTGTGGTCGGTTTTTGATGCAGGTACGACAGGACTCTGCTCGTGGCCGATCCCAGGCGGTGCGAGCCCAAGAAGTTCGGTGGTCGCGGTGCCCGCCAGGTTCAGAAGAGTTACCGTTGATGGGGAATTCGAACCGGAATCGAGCGGGTGTTTCTCGTGCATTATTGGTTTTAGTATTAAGGAACTGCAAAACTCGAGGTTTTACCTTAGTTTTGATGCTTTTGCGCTTTATGCTGATAGAAATTGTAGTGCAATTTTGACTTTTGGTTGTAGGTTTGATTGTTTCGGGTTGGATCAAGTGCTATTACATTTTCTATATGCGCTCAATGTGTTTGCAAACTTAGTTGTGCTTTGGCAGCTGCTTCTTTATAGTCGTCTAATGAATGTTCTTTTCTATGCAAGTCTCTGATTATAGTCTCTTTAGTGGGCGTGCAGTGACATTGAGTTTGCAATGTCTGTAAGTTATGGTTCCTACTTGAGTCGGGTCAGTTGATGTTTGGGTTTGTTAGGTGTTGGATTGTGGAACATAATTTATGGTTTTCCCTTACTGTAGAAGTTTAAGAAAGAGCATTACCCTTTATTTAGGTCTTCAAGCTTTTAATTATTCAGCTGCACCCTTGCACTTAGATGGGAAGTCAATACCCTACAGTTGTGCTTAACCAGTTGCGCTGTTTTCATCTCAGTAGCTTCAAGTCTATCCTGGTTTTCCTTTGAATATCGTATTGGGCGTGATAATGCTGTTTAGTTGGTTTTAATTCAATGTTTAAATCCAGAGGTTCCCAATATACTTTGGGTGGAGAAGTTGGGGGAATACTGCCAAAAGTTTGAACCCTCTTGGAGCACACCAGAACAAAGGAATTCGTTTGTGAAGTTCCTTGTCCATGTGCATTTCAAGGTTGATTGAGTAGGTTTTTATTGAAATCAGGGACATTGTCATGCTTGTGATCTTGCCAATCTTAGTAGTTTGAGATCTCGCACTAGGTTCTGGGTGTTAATTCTTTCCCCTTTGAAGTGAATCCTAATTCATTCAGAGGTGGGATATGCATATGCTTGTCTAAAAGGTGCTTCGTTAGTTTTTTCTGCTGCAAATTCGTTCATCAGTGATGAAAGGTTGGAGGTTTTTCCTTTGTAAGGTTATATAAACTCTAGGTCATGTTTCATGATTGGGGTAGGATATCTGAAACTTGGGTATCCATTAAAGCTGTTCTTTAAGGCTATGATATGAAGCTCTAGTTTAGCAGTTGAAGTAGTTTGTACTTTGTACTGGGGTAGTTTAGCATTAGACATTGAAGCAGTCGATGATGGACACACTTCTGTCAAAAAAATTATTCTGTCCATACCTATGTTCTAGCTTTTCGTCTCCTGCAAATGATTAAAGGATGGTTTTGGAAGAAAATTTTTATACTAGCCCTAGCCATCTTGCATACTGAGAAAGCTGAAAGTTCCCAAGGCACTGAGATTTCTGCCTTGGGCTTTCAGCTTTGAAGTCTCCGAAACACCTACAATTGGCCCAAGGCCCTTGGGAAAGCATTTCCCAAATGCAGCCTATTTCCAGAAAGGTTTCCCTCTATTTATCGAACGATAATGTTGGATGGGTCATAGGCTTCTAGTTGCATGTTTTGATCCTGCGTCATGTTTTGCTATTTACTCGCATTTCTTGTTTTGAAGCGTCTTATTTTAACATTGTGAACTCTATCAGTCTCCAGTGCTTGCTTATCCTCATTATGCCTTGTCTGGTGTTTGTAACTTGTTACTTAGCCCATTGCCCTGAATATTGAAATCTAACATGACCGGGCTCATATGGGAAGAGATTATTACAAATTGGAATATCGAATGATGTGGATAAACGTCGATACCTAGTCAAAATCTGCCAGATCACTTCTTTCTGAAATGAGAATCACTTTATCAGTAGATGGTTTATCTCTCGACTGTTCTCGTCTTCTCAATGGCTAAATGCCCATTCACATTGTTTAGACGATGGAAGGACAGAAACACAATCATCTATTCAGTTCTGGAAAATTGTCCAAAAAATTCTAAGTCTATTGTACTTTTACTAGTTGAAATGATAAACCTTTAGCTTTGTGATTGTGTTTCATACCCTTTCAATATTTTATTAATCGAAATATTCAGTCAATTTTTTAATTTTTTATTTGCGAACGTGACACCGATCATTCTACGCCACATTTTCTTTGAACGCATTGATAAAATTTATTATTTTAAAATATTTTTCGATTTTTTTTTTTGTATTTTTTTTCTTTTCTTCCTCTGCTTTCAGTCGTTGGGCCTCCGTTGCCAGTCTCCGGCGACTATTCGAGACCACGACAAGGTTGACCTGACCTTGACCTGGCAAGGTGGCCCTTGTTGGATTCTGCGAGGCGAGCGCTGCTTGCAAAGATCCCGGGGGCCACCTCACCTTAAGGCTTGCGAGTTTGTCTCGCGGCCTTTAGCGAAGTGCTCAACCTCACTGGACTGCGGATGGCAAAGGGGCAAGCCACGCCGAGGCCCACGAGGGTCGCCCTTGTCAAATCCCGACGAGGGCAACCTTGCCTAAGGCTGGTGAGGTTGACCTGTGCAGCCGTGGCCTCTCCTAGGTCACCCTGGTAACTCCGCCAAAGGAAAAAAAAAAAAAAAAAAAAAAAAAGAAATTTAAATCATAAAAAAATAATTTTAAAATTCGAAAAAAATTAAAAATTTATCTACGTAAAGAAATTCCGTTAAATTTGGTTGATTAACTCAATTAACAATAAATGAAAATGTTTAGACTCATTTGGTAAACTTTTTGAAAATTTTTCTCAATTCCAGGTGCTTCTTCGCTGCCTTGGGTTGGCCTGCACCAGGATGGTCGCTTGAGATGGTCGCTCTAAGTCGATGGTTATGGTCGGAGATTCATATTGGAACGAGAGCAAAGTGAGAGAGCGTGAGGAGATGACTGTTGCCACAAACCGCAGTCCCTGTGCCAGGAGCTCGGGACCACCTTAAGTTGATTGCTTAGCCGAGAGATGGTGATCGCCTCGGGTGGTTTGATCGTTGATCGGCGTAGCTTCCCCACCTCCTCAACCTCCCTTTTCTTAATATTCTCTAAATTCAATTCACTGGATCTTCAGGTTTTCTTAATTTTGTTTGACTTCGGTAGATAGATCCGAGTTATGTCCGGTTGATATCTGGACGTGTTTTGGCCAGAAGACAATCTTAAGGATCAGAAAGAAATGCAGAATCATATTCAGCTTTAAATCCATAAGTGAGAAGCCAAAGTGGGTTGGTAGGGACCTTATCAATGGTCGGACGTGAACGAAAGTAGGGATTAGATATCTTTACTTTAGGTCCAATCATAACCAATCGACTAAAATTATAAAATTAAACGTGTCAAGATAGACCTAACTTAGAAAATTGGGTAAAGAACGAAACAAGTTGCTCAATTCTTTTCTACTTAATGTTTACGCCTTGTGGACCCAGCAAGTCTGCATGCTACCAACTCCGTTATCGAGTCTACTCGATCCATTTTAGCGAACAGGAAAGGTGACTTTATGCAGTAACCAAGACTCTAGGGAAGACGTGATGACACGCAATTGTCGCACACGTGCAACGACTAAGATGTGTCGAGAGCAATGTTCCTCAAGCACCCGATGAAGATCCCAAATCTTGTACAAATTATTCAAAGGGTCGTGTTTTCCTACAATCTTGATTGGCGCCAAGTATCGTCTATTTTTTTCCAACTATCCCATGTCTTGTCCATCTTGAATTTTTAGTAACTTCAAGACTTTTGTCATCATAGTCAGTAAGATCAAGCCAATACGATCCCGGGTTTGCAGATTACGGCCCGTGACATTTCGTAGCATAAATGAACTTTTATTATACAATTTGAATGTAGCTCCATTGTAAGCCAAATTAGCAACTTCTTCTCAATCCTTAATCATTCATTTGAATACAAATTGCTCAACGGTTCAAAATAATATATAGCTCCAGCATCCATGCTTGAAGTCCCGGTACCCGGCGGCACGAGAGTACCGGACGTACTTGCGGAGAGGCACGCGTCGGCGGGCGCGACCACGGAGCCGTTCCACAGGGTGTTGTCGATCCATCAGGCCGCCAACCTTGACCAGGTCGATCAGCCTCTTGTGGTAGTTGATGTAGTTGTCCTTGTCGGCGTCCACGAAGATGAAGTCGTACGTTCCATGGTTCTTCTCCTGCGTTTTTTTACATTAAGAGTAGATATTTAATATTCGGTGCTTTGCTCTTAGCCGTCAGGGGTGTGGACCCAACATCGACTTGCTTGAATCAAAGGCTGCGATGCGTTAGTTAATGTGCAGTGGGCCACTGAGCACTAGATAGACATTGTGCCAACCTATATTTTTCTCCTCTCGTCGACGCAATTGACCCGTCAGGATCGTTCCGTCTCACAAGAAAACGGCTTAATCATTGTAAGAGACGTATATAAATTAAATTCGTGGGAGAGTCAACTTAGTCTCCGTCTCTGCAAGCTTAGACTCTACATTTGCTACATTAAATTGGTTTGCTTTATGTAGATTCTAAGCTTGCCAGATAAAACGTGCTTGGTGGTCCGTATTTGACAAAGCTGTCTTCAATGACCCATGGTCATTCCATTTTGCCTGGAGCATTTTTGGAAATATTGCTAAATTTGGGCCACTTCTAGGGAAAGGACTAGACATGTAGACATGTTTTTAGGATTAAGAATGCATGAATTTTGCCATTCTGCAGCATAGAATATAACAGAGCGAAACCAAACGCGATTTGTCGAGCCCTTTTCGGTACTTACATCTTGCACGAGCTGATCAAGGAGCGGCAGGGCAGGGCCTTTCTCTGAAATCGATCTTGTAAGGCAAGGCCGGCCTTCTGGATGACGGGCAGCCCGATCTCGAAGTTCTCCCTATTGATGTCCATGGCCAAGATCTGTGGCAATAGCAATTTATACAGAAATCTCAGCACCTGCCAAATTGTCATTAAGATTTTCCTAAAATGTCTAGTTTTTGCCTGGCCAGAATCATAGTTTTAGCCTGTTCTTACGGTTCAGTGGAAAACAAGGCATTGTTAGGCAAAGTTGGTGACCAAACCAAATTTTCTTGAACTTTCAACATTCTTCTAAAATGCTAAAAAAAATCTGAACTTGCCAATCATTTTCTATTGATCACAATCTACATCTGTTTCATTACTCAAGCCGAACGTTCGATCTGACCTTTCCGTCATCAGGAAGAGCAAGGGCGGTGGCGAGGAGAGAGTAGCCGGTGTAGACGCCGATCTCCATGGTGTTCTTGGCGTTGATGAGCTTGAGGAGCATGTTCAGGAACTGCTCCTATCAGCCGATGTGGTCATCAGGTTCCTGTCCCAAAATTCCACACTTCAATCACACCATTCCCAAGATCAAAACCGCTAACGAAAAGCATCAAAGACAGGACTTTCGGGCATCATCATCGATGACACAAAATCCTGGGAAGAGACCCACCATGGATGTTTGGCTGTTATTTCCCTGAGCTCCTTCATGGACTCTGGCTCTCTTGGGTAGACGCTGGTCTCCAATATGTACTGCAAACAGGCAAATCCCAAGTCAGGATATCAAGCCAAGATCAACTGTCAAGGCCGATCCAATCATGGACAGAAACGATCTGCCAACCTGGTAGAGAGCATCGCCTGCAAGAGGCTCTTGTGGCCGACTTCCGAATGCTTCGCTGGTTGGGTCTGCTGAGGCTCTGCGTTGGCTGCCATTGATGGTTGGTTTCAAGCTCCTTTCTGATCTCTTCGTGTCTTTTTCAATGGCGTCTGCGGTCTTCGTTTGCTCGGCTTCTTCCTGTGTCTTTCTCTTGTTGTTCTGCCGGAGGCAGGGGGGAAGATATAAGGTGGGGGAAGAGGCCGAGCCGGTTCGAACCGGTTAGGTGGTGGTTAGACCGCCCACCGAGCAATTGCCGGTCCGGGGTTGGTGAGGTGCTCGAACGAGCCAATCGCGCGTCGCCACGTGGGCACACCGACCGGTGGCGCCATTGACCCAAAATTCTGATACTTGCGTAATAAATAAATAAATATTCTTATTCCTTTTTGTTTTTTGTTTTTTTTATTGGCAATGCAATCATTTGACAAGTCGTCGCATTGGCTGAAAAAGGGGAAGTTAGACGTCGCTGGTGGGCTTGAAAGAAATTTATGTAAAGGCCAAAATTTTCAATATCATCGAAATTTGTGAAAAAAAAATATACGAAATTTACGCATTAACATTTGTATTTTGTGAAAAATTGAAGTGTTTCTTGAATTTGAAAGAAAAAGTAAATCGGTCAAATTACTTACATTTTATTAAGTAAAAAAGTAAAAATTAATTGAGACTAATCTTCAACCTCTATAAAAGAATTGAAATGGATTATCAATTCGAAAAACTTTGAAATAGTACAAGATCGATTCTTTTGATTCATACCAATTTCAGTTTTCTATGCAATTTCTTTTGCCCACCCAACCGAGTCTTCTTTGCCTAATTCAACTAGTTCAAGCAAGTATGGGTCAATACTAACCCCACTAAGAATCGACACGATTTTTTAAATTCCATGGCGGCATCCAATTTTTTACTGCTATGGAATTGGGTAACTTGGTTTGGGCATGACAAAAATCAATGGTTCTAATTTGACTTTTTTGCTCAAAAATTGTGAATCACTCTTTGTTTTTTTTTCTTATTTCCCTTTTCATGTGAATTACATGGTGGTTTATCTTTGCACCAAAATTAAAAAAATTTAGATAGTAGTTGGGACCCACCACTTGTGGTTGCATGTGGAAAATAAGTTGGTGAGAATAGTGTATATATATATATATAAATATATATTATTTATTTTTCCTCTTTTGGTCCCCGGCTCACTGCGAAGGCAAAGTTGGTGAGGGGTTGGTGAAGACGAGACTTTGGGGCGTCGCGTTGTGCTGGAGTTGGTGGCCACTCGCAGACGCGCTCGATGTTTTTATTGTATTATATTTCATTTGACTCATACAGCAAAAAGATGGTAGGAATGTAAAAAATAAATAAAGTTCTATGGAGTTCGATTTCGATTTCAAGTAAAATTTCTTAAGAAATTTCGTTAATCTAATGAGCCAACTTGTTTATTGGCCTCTCCTTGAGCATGATCATTCACTCATTCTGATGTTTAGGTAAGACTTATTATTATAAGGAAATTCAATGAGTACACGAATGATGCGATGTCTGCATAGGATGCATCGAGTCAATAAATCGAATTTGGTCATTTATTATGTTTGAGACCTCATCTCATATCTCTAGAGTGCACGAAAATTTGAGGGAAGGAGCCACATTTCAAGAAGCGGGTGACTAGAATTTTTTTCTCTCTCTCTCTCATCATTCAACCCTTCGTGTCGGGCGCTGCTTTTATCTCTCACTGTCGCCGGTTTCTGAACCATCATTGAGCACTTTTAGACACGCAACTGCTTGTTTGCAAAATTCAAAAATGAAATACAAGATAATAATGAGACAAGCAAACTAATTATATACAGTTGAGTTTAATGAGTTGTTAGCTCAATCTTAGGGATCACAATCTCTCTTATGCCCTCGCAAGATGGAGGATCCATTAGATACACCAATCTTGGACCCAAAAATGATGAGCTTCTGTTTTAACTAGGCATCTGGAGGTCTACCACCTTTCATGGAGACATGAGAGACTCGCAAGAGACCGTTAGCAATTTGATCTCACGCAAAGTGAAAATAAATGGATATATGCTTGATGCAAGTGAAAGACTGGATTAGCACCTAGATAATTAGCTTTGATGTTGTCGCAATAGATTGCCGATGTATGGGCAAAAAAAGATCAAGATCACTCAAAATGAGCTACACCCAAACAAGTTCAGCCACGAGAGTGGCAATAGCCCGATACCAGTCCCCGGAGGTGGAAGAGCGAGCCACCGTCTTTTAAAGCGGAAAGGCGGGAGATAAGATTATCCACCGATGAAAAATTAAGTTATGGTAAAGGTAAAATCACCCTGCGTCATCGAGTACATTGGACTGAGCATGAATGGAAGTGGAGCTGTTTTCCCGAATGAGTCGGCCATGAAATAAAAAATGCTTTTGGCAGAAGAAGTCGGTTAGTGGCCACCTATGGTTGACGCATGAATTGCACAAGTTTGTTGACGGTAAAGGTGATATTGGGGTGAGTCATGGGAGATATGGTTGAGGAGAGTACTAGTGACCCTGCAATACTCGGTTGCATCAACTAGGAGAAACATGATCAGGTCATAAAGTAGAGGATGTCATCAAAGGTCAGAGAGATGTCGTAAGGGCGTGGGGATTTCTTTTGCATCCACCGTGGAGGATGGATAGGAAATGTCCCAAGTATAGCTATGCCAGCTAAAAACAACCCATTAGTTATGAGGATAGCTTTGATTCCGTGGAAGTAGTGAAGGGCCTAAGATCTTTAATAGATAATCAACAATAAAAGTATACTCCAAGTGCCAAACTTGGCACAGGGTAGATACTTAAATGCCAAAATTTCTAAAAAATATACTTCAAGTGCCACCCTTTTAATAAATTGGATACTTAAGTGCCAATTCCGACGAGACTTGCGAGTCAAGTGACACTATCTTAATAACAAAAACTGGTCTACATGGCTTTCGGCAGAATATCCACTCAGCAATGCTTATCCCAAAACGACATCGTTTGCCCCAAAAAATTTTATTTGTAATATAAATATTAATTAAAATTATATTAAAAAAGCTAAAAAAGGGGAGGGGGCGAGAGAGAATAGGAGAGGCCCTCGGTCATTGCTGCCGCATGGATTAAATCAATTTTGGACCAAAATGACCCCGGTTTAGGCTATCTAGCGCCACATGGATAATTTTTTTTTTAAAGAAATGCGACATCATTTAGTTTAATTTAATTTAATAATATTTAATTTTAAAATCAAATTTGGGACCAAAACAACATCATTTTTTATTTATTTAGCCACGTCAATATCACATGCTAATTTTTTTTAAATAATTGTCTCATCGATAAAAAATGTCACCAAAAAATGCCATGTTAGTTGTTTGACGGGGAACTATCGCCTTAGCACTTAAGTATTCATTCTTCTCCAATATTGACACTTAAATACACATTTTGGAAGTTTTGACACTTAAATATCCACCTCGTGACATGTTTTGGCACTTAGGAGTGTCAACACTCAATAATGTGAGATGTGGAGAGTGGCAAATATTGTGTTAATTAGCACGGACTAATTGTCGTTAACATGGAGATTGTCAACATATACAAGAAAGGAAGCTAAAAAATTGTTGTTGCAATAGATTAATATTAACGCTTCATTTTCGATTAAGTAAACTCGAGATCTACAAGAAAACAATTGGGCTTTTCCTATGCCAGGTATGTGGTGCTCGTTAAGGCATTGAATAGAATTTTTTCAAGCAACAAACGTGATGCGTGAATTCATGATTAAACAAACCCTGCAGTTAAAACATATAAACTTGCACCTCAAATGTACCATGAAGAAAAGGCATTATTAACGTCTAATTGTCGGTATTCCAACTGCTAGTAACAGCAGGAGTGAGAATAAGATGAATAGTTCTTGACTTCACCCCAAGGACTAAAGGTGTCCTTATAATCATCTTTGGGGCATTAATGGAAACCCTAGTAACTAATTGAGCTTTATAGACGAATTCCCGTTTGACAATCAATTTGCACCCCTCGGCAATTCGTTAAACCCCCCTCAAGAATCTTGTTTGTAAAATTTTAAATGCAAGTATAGTTACATGTCGAAGAACAAGCAATATAATGATAAGAAAATATGTCGTCCCATGGAAATTGATGAATAACAAAAACCAATTAAATATTAAAAATTGATTAATTCTAAAATTTATCTAATAGATCAAAATAGAATTGAGAATAAATTAAAATTAAAAACCTTAAAAGAAAAATTTGGAAACTAAACGTAGTAAATTAATTAGATCAATATGTTAGAGCATCCAATTTCACCATAATCAATAGATATAAATTTCATATTGTTATGCGTATAAGATTGATATCAAACATAGGATAGCAGAATTTCATAATATATTTATTATCATACATAGCAAACCTACTCAATTTATTTATCCACTATATCTCTATATGAATTTAAATAAACATAAGTACATTAAAATCTATGAATATCCATGACTTACAATGAGTCTTTTGAATCATTTTATCATCGAAAATTACATAACACGGTATATCTCTATCTCACGTTTAATTCGTGATTATATATTATAATGAGCTTGATTGCGTAATATCGGCTTCTCAATATCAAATATGCATATTAGATCGTTCCCAGTAGTGGCCGTTCGGCAAGTATAAGACAATAATAATAAGTGCGTGAATGAAATCACTTGCACACATAAAAATCATGAAATTCATATCTGGCTATGGTTAGGCTAAATCGTAGCCATAACAAAAGAAAATAGAAAAAAAAATAGAATTAAATACAAAACTATAAATTAAACTCAGCACCTTGAATCAAAATAATAAGAATTCTGTCACAATTTTGTCTTATTTCAAAATTACTTCAAAAAATTTCAGAATAATGAAAACCGATCTAAAAATAAAAAACCTAGTTGTCCTCTCAAGCTATCAATGTTTCTCCTATATATATATATGATTCATCCAAAAAACTCTTATCTCCATAAAATTGCTTATTTTTCGCATAAAATTAGAGAGTAAATTAGAGAATATTTGATTTGATATTTATTTTTCCAACGCTATAAATAAAATTAGGGAAAAAAATCAAGGAATCCTGAGTTTAACCATTCTTTTCCTTATCTTCTCCATATCTCATTATATTATATAAATAAGGAAAAAAATTTAATCAAAAGGCAATCCAATATTTTTCTCAGATACTGCATTATTTGTTGGTTAAAATAGGTAAAATAACTCTAGAATTATTAATTCTTCTTAGAAGAGTCGCGACAATGCTTCTATCTGGTTTCCACTTGAGCCAAAAAAAACCACTTCAACCGTCCACATAGATTGAAAGGGATCAGCTGCCACGCGTTTCAACGAACAAAAACGAGGAACATGTTCGACATGGCTTGATCAAGAGTGAGATATTGGGTGGGATAGGTAATAAAGATGGAGGTGGGGCTAGTGAGGCAGGGATGATTCCTCTTGCTCTTGGGAAGAAGCACAACTCCGTGGATGAGTAGCAATTGGCTGAGGGTGATTATAGAAGAATGAATATCAAGAGGTCCACTAAAAATAAGCGATCGTATGCTACTGACGAAGGATACGAAAGGGTAATTGAGCTTGACTTGAAAACGACATTTCTTGAGAGAATTTTTTCGTTTGAAGTCAGATTAAAACACTCATACGCCTTATGTTGGGTTGACTACTTGAGAAAGACACGAGGACGAGATTCTGGGGCAAGTTTATTGTGAGCATAAGCTATCGACCATGTAAAATACAAGGGATAAGTTGTCAGTAAGTACATAAACTCATTAAAATATAATTGAGTTATAAAACTCGCAAAAAGTGCGATCAAGTCCTAAAACTTGTCAAAATAGTTCAATCTAAATTTAAATTAGTTTTATTGACGAATATGTTGACGTGGTACAACATAGCATTTTAAATGATTTTTTTTTTCCACCTGGCTTTTTAAAATAATTTTTAATTCATTTTTTTAGAAAATTATATTTAAAAACCCGTCGCGCAATGGGGTGGTGGTGGAAATTAAAAATGAATTTTTTTTTCTTTTTTTAACAATTTAAAAAAAATGAATTTTATTTTTATTTTTATTTTTATTTTTATTTTTTAACAGTTAAAAAAAAGAATTTTAGTTTTTAAATATAATTTTAAATTGAATAAAAAATTATTTTAAAAAAATGGAAAGTAAAAAATCATTTAAAATGCCACGTCAACATTTCTGTCAATAAAAACTAATGGTGTTAACTTTATGACTCAATCGAACCATTTTCAAGTTTTAAAATTTGCGATTTTTCGAGTTTTAAACTCAATGCATTTTATAATAAATTTGTGACTTCTAAAGACTTAGCTCAAAAATACAAAGAAGTGAAGCTTTTAATAATTAGGAGTTCCATGAAAAAGTACCTTAGAAGGAGAACAAAAATCCAAAGTTGATGTGATGATTTTCAATTTTTTAGATACATGGCAGTGAGAAAGGCATATGACCCAAATGTTAATGAAAAAAAAAAGCGCGAGAGAGAGGTTGAAGCTGGTTTCAAAGAGTCAATGGTGGCGTTTGGCGATTCCTTTGTATTGGGGAGTATAAGGTATTGTAATGAGATGGGTAATGCTGTGATGAGAGAAAAAGAGTCAAATTGGTGAATTCATCTCTACCATCGCAATAAACTACGATAATTTTTTTATTTAAGAGATTTTCAAGAAGCAATTTGAATTTGACAAAAATAGCATGGACATTTATTTTGTGAAATGATTACCGAAAATAACATACAAGTGATGACCATCAATAGAAGCGATGGGAGTAAGGCACCGAAAATCAGTAGATAACACGTTGGAGGGTTGACGATTGACTGACTAAAAAAATTGAAAGGAAGACGATGAATTTTATTGCATTGACTCAACTCATATGTAGGAAACTTGACTTGATAAAAGGACATTAGTAAAGAAATTTTCTATAAAAGGAAGCCTAGCTGAGAGCCAATTCACCATAGGAGCTTGTTCACCAACAAGGGCCGAAGGGGTAGGAGGGAATCATAATTTAGTTCAGGGTAGATAAACACCGTTATCATTTGGCCACTACAATAGAATAGTTCTCTGTGCGTCGATGCTTGATAACAAAGGGAAAAGAATTAAATTCAAGTAGCATATTGTTAAATTAAAAAAAAAATTAGAAGTTCAATTAGCTCATGTATGGGATGATATGACTCTGATACCATGTAAACTTTTATGAGATCGTTACTAACTATTCTAAAAGTTTAAGCTAATCAATGAAAGCATATTTGAATACATTCAAGTAAGTTAGACTTTGGCACAAAACTAAGTGTAAAAGTAAATAGAAAGGGAGGCAAATAAGAGATTTGGAAAATTTTTAACTCAGAACTTCCTTCTTTGATTCCATAAAATAGAGATGAATTTTTAAAAAAAAAAAGTTCCATTAAATTGTTGTGCAATATATATACATGCACAAGTGTTTGTCTACAGAAGCAAAACCAAAATAAGAGATGATGAAAAACAAACTAAGTAAATGTATACGATTAAATTTAGTGACTTGATAGCTCAATTTTAGGATAACAATTTTAGTTTTCAATTGGGAATCCCATCTCGATATTACGGCGACATCATGAGAGGGTCGACGGTGTTAAGCAACCCTAATCTAAGTGTAAGATGTAAAACGTGCAATTCCATGATCTCCATAACCAAAACAAGAACATAGATAATCGAGTAGAAAGATTACATACTTGTTTTGGAATCCATCGTGAAAAGAAAAATGATGATCCATGCAAGTCCTTCTCCTATCATTGCTCTCTATATTACTAGCTCAATAAGACGGCCTCCTCACCCTTTTGTGCTAGGTAAACGCTCATTTTGTGAAAATACTTGTGAGAATTAGGGTTAGAGGAGAAATTGAGCACTATTTGTAGTTTCCAACTATATCCTCTGTGACGATCCTAGCACATCATGGCTATTGTAGAACTACTATCGCCAATATCTTCTTAATTTTATTTTATTTTTATTTTTATTAGCATGCAAAGCATAAGGAACAATAGAAAATTCTAAGGTACACACGATTTTCTGTAAACAGGCAACTTCATTTCTTATTTATTCATACATGTACACCAGACGACAAGTGGGTTTCCATGGAGAGGTACAAAGGTCAACACTAGACTGACTATACTATACTCTAGGTCGGTCACCCCTTCCCACCTAGCTATATAAGTGTCGTCTAACAGAAGCCCCTGATGTTTTCAAAATCCTCCAAGCTCCAAAAATCTTGTTCCCTTCTCCCAAGTGAAGTTCACCAGCACCCCGTAGCAAATCATCGAGGAGGTAAGTGGGATCGATAATTTGATGATCTGAAAAGATGAAATCAACAACTAGTGAGTCACAACCCAACAAGTAGAAAGTCCACCGGCCTATACCACACACAAATCGATCATGACAAAGAAAGTCTCAATAGAAAGTTTCATAAATCACATACACAACAGCTTATCGAAAACCCTTCGGGATACACATTGATCAATATAAGTAATAACCTTTCCTAGCAAAGACCAACAGTTTGATTTAGGAATACCAAAGTCATAATCATTACAATTTCATGATGTCATCATCTTCTGGGGAACCTCGTTACCCCCCGGGCATCTCGCACCCATCCGGCGTCGCAAGGCATCTGGAGGAACCGTGTTACACCCCCCGTGTATCTGGAGGAACCTAGTTACCTCTCCAGGCATCCCTACTACAACCCAGGGCATTGTCGTCTCAAGGACCGACGACATTCTCAATCACACATTCAAACCATGATGCAACAGTTCCATAATTCAATTAAAAGTACATTAACAACACTACCATTCAAGGATTCAAGCATGCATCTAATGAATCATCATTCATTTTCATCCCTTAGACTAACACAAACTCATCCATATAGATATTAAGTGAATTGTGGGAATGGTCTCACATTCTAGGCCTAAACTAGCCTCATAAGGCGTCTTGCACGCCTCTAAAGTTGATGGCTACTGTCTAGGTAATCAATCTTCAAAAATTATGAAACTTTCGTACGAGGTGGATAAGATCTAAATAAATATCTTTTCTGAAGAACTAAAAATCCAGTTCAGTTCATACAATTCTAAATAATTTTTGCAATCTGGGCTC